>JAHDVE020002568.1:0-100492 GCA_022606495.2 Halesus radiatus
ATAGTTTAGATAACCTACCTAATGTTTTCAGATATATCAGATAATAAAGCGAATAACTGACCTTAATCACTATTAGAGTAAGAATACTTTTTATTAACAGAACATTATTGCATTAATTTATTTGTTCATTTTGATATAATGTGGATTCTAATCGCGATGTTGCGAACAAGTACAAAATAATAGATAATGTTCCTTTTAATATTTTTTTTTATAAATAACTGATTTCATTTAGCTCGTAAAAATATTGTTTTAATCCTTTTTATATATTTTTGATAATTACTGTGGTTGGATTAGGTTAGGTTTTCGGTAAAAATACTGTTTTAATCCTTTTTATGTATTTTTGATAATTACTGTGGTTGGATTAGGTTAGGTTTTCGGCTTTGGGTAATTTTCCCATGAAAACGGCGCTATAGAAGTAATCCAATTATTATTTTTATTATTACTGACTACGCATGTAACACGACAAAACCGATGAAAAAAATAAATTAAAAATAGCTTTTTTTGTTTGACCGATAATCGTCAACTGACAACAATCAAATATTAGCGATAGAAGCCAACTACGTAACCCGTTGTTGCTCAATGCATGATATACTGTATGTCGCTTGGTCGAAGAGCTGGTCTCTTAGTATGGAATATTGAATGGTTCTACGAAATGAGATCTCTGAAGATATCGATGTGTTTAATAATATGGCTTTGGCTAGTCGTTGCGCTTTCGTATAAACATATTTAAATGTGATTATATAAAAACAATACTATATACCTGTGATATAGGGAACCTTTCCCCTGGTCACGGACCTCCCTCCGATGCCAACCACGTGGCCGCCAAGACTGTACCCGAGCAAATGGACGTTAGCAACGGGCATTCCCTCGCTCACCAGCCAATCCACCAGCTTGCCCAGGAACTCTCCGGCAATAGCCACATTTCCCACAGCAGTTGGGTACTGACCAGCAGCTCCAATGCCCCAGTCAAAGACAATCACATTCACATCCAAAATTTGCAGGAAAACTACAAAAAAATAATACACTTATATATATACACGTATAATTACATACATACCAAAACAAAATTCCTTCCAGAGGATTGCTTTCAAGTCTTTTAAACGTATGTAAATGAAGAGATAAGAGAGAAAAATAGACATTCAAAACAGGTTTTGCCTAAAACAAAATATGTCACAGTTGTTGGCGCATTAGTTGCCATGCCAAAAACTTCACAATATTCCTAATTTTGAAACGGATTCATGGTGTAAGATCATCTTTATATGATTTTTTTTAATTAAAAAACCTTCATAACTTATTTTCGCTCCTTTATGCATTTACATAATTTAAGACATATGTATTTATACTAAAATAAATAAATGGAAATAAATTACAGGTTTTACTTTCAAAAATTCATACAGAAAACTTTAACCTATAAAATGTTATGGTTAGAAACGTATTAGAAGACGGCAAAGTCAAAGCGCAACTAATAAAGATTCACAAACGTTACATTAATGATCGTCTTGTAATGGTCTAACCATCATCATTTTCTTTTAATAGAACCCTGGAAAATATTTTTTTTTATATGCATAACTTTCATGCTAGAAAAGCTTAAGGGAGCGACATCTATCGACTTGTGGAGAGTTTGATTACAGTGAATTATAATCCAATAATTTTGATTCATAAAACTCGTTGCAACATAAAACCACGAGATGGCAGTGAGAAGAAGGCGTTCCCTCTTATAAATAAACATCACAGGATTGGGTGAAATCAACGAAAAAGTTACCAATCAAACGAGCGTTTTACATAAACAACAATTAGTGGTGACAGGACAAAGGAAATATTAATTATTTATGTGAATCGAAAGGGTTCAGATCAACGGCCTATAATGTAAACATTTCACTAGCGGTCGAACAGGACGAGAAGAGGTCGTGAACTTTAAAGGAAACAATGGGAAATGCAGAGATGAATAACCATTGAAAATGGAAGTAGGAAGTAAAAAATAATACGCAAAATGTTAATTACAAATAAAAAAACTACAAAGTGAGGATTTATCTTGCACGGGGAAAGGTGTGTTTGCATTAGAATTTAGACAGAGAGGCGTGTCATGTAAGGTTAAGCGGAAAAACAACGAATTAGAGAAAATAATTCAGAGAACAATAGCTTCAACAGATGAAAAAAGGGAAGAAACAAGAATTATACAGTATGGAAACTTCGGCAAACTTAAGAGGCGATTTAGGCGAGACTAATGTGAAATAGGAGTACAATTTTCTAATTTCAGGAACGTAGATAATTACAAGGGAGTGAAACTAGGCTGATTTTAGGTGATAAAAGGTATTAATTGAGTAGATTCGGGACATCAGATATTATGAAAATGTAGATGAGAAATGTATCAATCAATTATAAAATTTAAACTGAAGGAATTCAATAGAAATATTGAGATATATGGACTACTACTTTGAATATAGTTCGATACATTTAGGTAAAATTTTGAGGTTGTCAATGACTAATGTAAACAAGGCGACAAGAATTGTTTATTTAAGCGACCAGATGAACATGAAACTCAGGTGATAAAGAGACAAACAAACAATTAAGTTTATACAGGGAAGATAGGAATATTTATTTAAGGAAAAGTAATAAAAAATAATGAGTTTTCGATAAACTCTGATTTATATCGGTTTTTTACAAAAGTAATGGTTATTACCCATAATAATGAGTAAGCTAATGTGATATTGAGTTAGAGTGGAATGGAGAAAGGGGAGTGGCCAGGAAAGAAGTGAACGAACTCATATCTACCAGGTTTGGGGTAGGTAAATCGCAGGTAAAAACGCCAATAAATTAATACATAAAATTATTAAAGGTAGTGAAAAATCAATTAAGGATGATATCAATCGACCCGGATGAAAGTATAAGCAGACGACAGGTACATGCAAAAGGTGTAATACAGCTAGACCAGGAAGAAGCAGTGCAACACATTGAAAAATCATTCTGGAAAGGTATATTTATTAACTCAGGCAGGTGAGGTGGGGAAGAAATTATAAAGTGTTTACACCAATATAATGATCAATTGAGAATTGCACGAAAATATGCGTTAATCGAATATTCACATGTTAGATCAGAGAGAAACCATGTTACCATCGGAAAATTCATAAATAAAAAGATATCGCATATCAAGATAACCAGGGACTAAGGGAATTTCTAAAATTGAACGATGTGAAGAAGGCGCTTCTTTAAATAAAATTCAACAATGACATAGTGGCTATAAATACGAGATACCCGAGTTCATAGGCGACCAAAGAATAAGCGATAGATAATATTTTCAGAAAAAAAAACATGAATCGAAATTTCCAATTCTATAATAAGGAACAGTAGGGCGATCTAGAGGAATGAACTAAATTCGATCCTGGCCGGAGTGAGGAAAAGTGATGGATTCAGAGGCGGGCCAGATGTTATCTAAATATTTACATTGAAGAATTACATTCGAAATTAGTGTTACTTACATATAGGTTTACGAGTTGGTAAAGAACATAATGTAATGTAGGTATGGAATGGAGTTAAATCCTTTTGATTCTAAGCTAGGTATATAAGGCAATGTAATGAGAGAATAGAGGAGTTAGTCGCGGAATACGTCGGGCGAGAAAATATTAAATTACGTGCTGGCCGATTTTAAGTAATTGTTTTGTTTTTGGACTTAGAAAAATTTCATTTGATTTGATTCTTAAAGTTTTAAATAAATTCTTTTAAATGGTTGTTGGATTGATTCAACAATAGTTTGATTTAATTCAATAATAATTTAATAAATATTGAAGTTTCTAAAATTCATTATAATTAAGTTGATACTAAAAATTACTTCTGTGAATTAATTAAAATTGGTGGTTTTAAGTGAAATTATAATAATCGAAAGTGTTTATAAATAAAGTGTTTGAATTGAAGTTGATTGGAGTCCGTCGCGAAATAAGTTGGAAGAAATAGTTGATTACGGGCGTATCGGTATTTAAGTGATTAAAAAGTGTTTTTCTGGACTTCAAAAAAAATTCCATCTTAAAATAAATAAAATATTTGTGTTTAAATTAATATTAAAATTTTCTTAAAGACAGTTCGTCTCGAGTTGATACGTCGTTAATTGCGTGCGGAGTGATTAAAAAGTGTTTTTCTGGACTTCAAAAAATTTCATCTTAAAATAAATAAAATATTTGTGTTTAAATTAATATTAAAATTTTCTTAAAGACAGTTCGTCTCGAGTTGATACGTCGTTAATTGCGTGCGGAGTGATTAAAAGGTGTTTTTCCTGGACTTCAAAAATTTCGTCTTCTAATAAATAGAGTGTTTTGAGTGTTCGAATTAATATTGTATTAAAATAAATTCTCTTGTTGATCTAATACAATAATAGTTTCATAAATAGTGAAATTTCCTAAAAATTAATAATACTTAAATTACGTTAAAGATTCTAAAAGTCGCCATTAAAGTTGATAACAATAAATTTGATTTAATTTTCTCAAAATTGTTAGAGTAATGTGATTCAATAATAATTTAATAAATATTGAAAATTTCTAAAATTAATAAAGTTATTTGTTTAAAGATTTTTAAAATTTGCTCCTGTGAATTAATTAAAATTGTTTAAATGAAATGTGATTTAATTCATATTTTGTGTTGAACTAAATTCATTACGAGTTTAAGAAAAATTAAATATAATTGCGTTTAAAATAATTTAGTGAAAGTTTAAAAACAGCTGAGTCTTAGTTTCACATAATTCATTTTTAATACTTAGTGTGGGATTAATTTCGTCAAAGAAAAATAATAAAGCTCTAAAAATATTACCAAGCGTTCGGTTTACGGATTTAATTAATAGTTAGTAAAGAGAATTACGTGAGTACAAAGAATAAAATAGGAAAATGAAACAACAAAAATTAAATATTATCTAATAAAATTTGGATTTAGAGATCATTAAATTTGAAGAAATAGTACAAATCGGTAGATCACGAATTGAAATTAGGAAACACTAGATTGTATTAAGTAAATATTTCTAAATTAGATTAAACATACCAGGCAGAGAAGTCCAATATTTTCCCAAACCTCGTAATTGGCGTGTATAACCCGTCTGGAAAAATTATGAAGTTTGTCGGGAGTTCAGGTGAGTCAACCATTTAATATAAAAGTTTTCAGGTTCTCCCGGGGAAGGCGAGGACGGAGACATGAATTATATTTCTAATGATTTATAAGTACATGTATTGTATATATGTGTATATATATATATATATATATATATGATTGTATTTAATGTTTAATATATAGGTCAATACTATACGACCGTTATCTATCATGAGTAAATGTTTTGTATACTTGATCAAAACCGTTCTAATCAAATAATTATGTTCAAATACATTTTGGGGTACCCGAGCGGTATGTCTAGCTCCATTAAATATTTTACGATGATCCTCTCTTTTCACATTGAATTATAATTAAACGAGTACTAAAGATAATTCAATTGTCTCACTCAATACCAGTACTTGGATTTAAATATTCAGAAATATAATTTTTACATAAATACATCTAGGTATTTATAATAATTTCCGTTAGATACTTACCTGTATAGACCTCTCTTTTCGCATTGAATTATAATTAAACTAGTACTATAGATAATTCAATTGTCTCACTCATTACCAGCACTTGACTTTTAAATATTCAAAAATACCTATTTTTTTCCATAAATACATTTAAGTATTTATAAAAATTTCCGGTAGATACCTACCTGTATAATTGTCTTTTATTGAGTTGACTCATAAACAACAACTTCAGAACATCTTATTGACTTTCACTTTGGATCCCGTGTGCGTTGGCTAAGGGGTTAAACGAGTGAAATCGTCTGAAGCTCTCTATCACGTGGAGGACGGGAGAAGGGAACGAAATACCAGTCTGGCTTCACCTAATTATCCCTCGTGGACAAAGAACCAGACTTGTTGAATATTGAGGATATCCGTCGCTTCCAGAGGGTGGACCTGGTTTCCTACCATCCTGACGTTGGTGAGTTATTTTCCCAGAAGCGTCGACATTTAGGGTGTTTGAGGGGACTCGCATTCCGAGGTGTCATGGATCGATGCCTATCTTTGACGATTTTCGATGACAAGGTGACATTTTCACAGTAGGGTATGATAGGAGGGAACGATAATTGTCCATGGGCTTTCCTACCTGTTTTTCTGCGAGACGAAGGGACATGAGAGACAGTTTATTCGCTGACCGCTTCCCGATGTACGTGTGTATTTTCCTAGGTGTATAGTGAAATAACTTCGGCTAAAAACTTGGCCTTTACTAAGAGTATGTATGTGTGTATGGATATATATATATATATGAAATGTATAATGTGTCTATCAAATCTATATGGCCGTTATTTATTTTATCTTTATTTATATACAATGTTTAATATGTATATATATAAAACCAATTATTATATTTATGTATATTTCCTATAAAAACAATTTATTTTATTAGTATATATTTTCCCTAACACTTAAATTCGAAAACTAACGTTACTAAAATTACCAACAACCCAAACGATTTTTATTAATTCAAAGATCGTTATCATTCTAAAACAAACCAATGAATCCTAATTGTTATGCTTCCTGACGGGGGGTCTCTGACACTTAATAACTGTCGCATATCTCAATGACACACTTCCTCGACTTTTATTAAAACTAGGTCAACATTCCAAACCACACCCTCTTTTATCGAAGTATGTAGATACGTATAAGTATATATATATTCGAATTTCAGTACATCTTACGAAGAATAAGTACCTTAACAAACGTCGACATTTAATTGAAAAATAACTATCATCTTTTGCGATGAACTATCATCTTTTGCGATGAACTATCATCTTTTAGAAATCACGTATTTGTAGTTTGCGTACATAAATATTTTTATAGCGCCATTTTCATAGAAAGATTCAATTCAAAGGCGCTCCACACCCGTTCGAACATATTGATGAATTCAACAGAACAAACAAAAACCCACATTACTAGAAATGTCAAAATAAGCATAATCATTCGTCGACAATACGTTCCCCAGTTATGTTATAAAATTAATTTTATCTTCGACTTAGGTTTTCAAGGTTCAGGCCTTGCAAATTTTGGGCTTTTGGAGTCCTACCTTTTCTTCAAACAAACAAAAATCAATCTACAGTTAAATTCAAACTACATGAGATAGCAGGGTCTCATTAAACCAACCTGTCAACCAAACCAAAAAGTAATCTATTATATATATTGTATTATCACTTTTACGTATATTCATAAGTAGTATATCTGGATATCTGGCACAGATTCACGACCTGTGTTGGAGATGTCAGATCCACAATTTTCCGGGAAAACTGGAGTATTGTGGATTATAAAAACTCGTATTGTTTACATATATTTATAATTTGTGCCTATCGATTGGGCAGAAATAATTGCTGATTTAAGCGTGGTTATCTCTGAACTTTTGATGCGGGGGACGGCCTTTCAACCCGGACTTTGCAAAAATTCGCAAGTATATAATGTTGTTTGACGAGGGGACGGAACCGGTTTGATCTCCTTTAAATGTAATTGTCTGGAGGACGGGAATTCGGAGGGTCTCGGACCCATGGATAAGGAAGGTGCTCTTTCCGTCGCGGTACAGGGGATGACCAATAGCGCACGAACTGAAAATTGAAGAGGTTACGTATACCGTTTGGTCAGGCTGTGCGTCTGTGTGGGGAGAGTTACTAACCGGAAACGTGGTCATCTGAGTACTTTAGGGGTAGGTCTGGAGCCGAATTGCAGCAAAACAAACCGTATTCGATCCCTCATCATAACAAAAGCTGTGTAAACTAAAACCTAATCATGTAATTTTCCCAAATTTAGGAGAGGATGGAGATGGCGCCAAAACAAGTAAAACTGTACCTTTTTACCATGAAATTTATTGAAACTAATCCATGTAGAATAACACTTAGTACGATGAGGAAAGGCGATAATACTGTGATCATTACATTTATGTATACCAAATTTAAAATTGAAACTACGTCGTATTATATAGATCAGGAATAGTGCAATTAGTATAGCCCAGAAGCTAAGTTTTCCCATTAAAACTCACGATAGAAGAAAAAATAGAAAATTTAGGGGTAAAGTTAGGAAAATGCTAGTCTTCCTATAGGAAATTAACGTAGATTGCATAGTAGGATAATAATAGAGAGTTCAGAACACTAAAGTCTAAGATAGGAGAAATGTTAGGAATATGAATTCTGTCAATGGTATGCGAGAGTCTGCCTACGCTACAAAGAATAGGGGTTACCACAAATAAAGCCTTGTTTTTCCAATAATTCGAAACAAAAAAAGTACACAACGGGTAATTGACGGAGAAGCTTTGGCAAATTGACCACATTCTAGTGCGTAATTTTCCGCAAAAATCATGAAAATCGGAAACACTCGAATGTTAGCATAGGGCTAGACGTTACACGCTGGCCAAGGAGGAGAGAAACCTCAAATTGAAAGGAAAACTACAAAGAGTTTTCCGATCACATTAGTTAGGAAAATTTAAGGCGGCAGTAGAGGAGTCACCTTAAATCGGTGGCGCGAACGGAAGTCTATTGCTAAATTAAATCATAAACGAAGGAAGGACGGGCCATCACATCTTTAAAGCCTAGTGGGGGGGGGGTCATCTCAGTCTTTGACCTCTGTATGATCCTCAGCACTAACGAAACTATAAAGAAAGGGAATCCGAAATGAAATATAAAATTACGCATCAATATCATCAGTCTTGATTGAATCTCCAGTAAGGCAAAAGCTTGCACGGTTTCAAATAGTACAGCGTATTTTATGGAACATCATTAATATTTTTAAGCATAGCGAATCATCCAAAAAAACAATTTGTGAATGACATTACTCTTGAAATAATTGCTGCCTTGAGATTTTTTGGAGGACCGTTCATATCCCTGTTTACACCTGCTTTCCATTATCACTAAGTAATAACGGATCTTTCAATTTATGGTAATTTATGAATACAAACGTATGGTAAATCGATCAACAAGATCTGTTGATTCGTATACAAAGTATTCCGTACCTTCTCTGAGTGACCGACTGTACTCTCCAGTAGCTCCATTATCTGTCCATCCATGGGCAATGAATTTCACTGGTTTCGTCGCGTCAAAGGATGTTGCCTTCAGACCTGCGCTGTCACCAATAGTGATTTTCTGGGCGGTTGATGGATTTTTCCTAGAAAGAAGCATTCAAATTTACAGCTCAAACTTTTTTTCCGTTACGTGACCCATTTTTTTCAAGAAGAATGGGGAGGTTTTAATTGAGCTAACCGTGGTTTGGCTTTAGGCAAACATAATAACTAGACATTGGAATATATTTTGGTTATACACTATCAAAATGCCCAAATATGTACCAATATATCCGAAATATATGCTTAAATTAAACGATAAAAACAGGACAATATTTTGGTATCCAAATTTCAGGATAGGGATTAATCTTATATAAAAAAAAACGGTTTCTCAAAAAAATATCATTTCGTTAGGGGAATTTCAAACACGGCTGAAATTCAAATACGGCCATGTATAAAAACTACAAACCTCATTTTTTTAAGTTTTCAAATGGAACCGGGTTCAAAAAATTACGTTTCCTCGCGATTCCTCTACCGTTTTTAATTTTTAATTTGAACAGCTCACATTTTGAAGAATAATATTTTATCAAATGTGCATAAACTTAAACATTCATTACCTTGTACCTTACCTTGTGAATAAGAAAAGATTAACGTCATTCTCGGGGACGAACTTGGGTTGTTGTTCTGTTTCCTTGCTATCAACTAGCTTAAGTTTGCCATGGCTATCGGGAAATAAGAAAAATCTCTGTCCCTCTTTGTACTGCGTCAAGGAATGTCCCTGTGTCCCAGCTATTAAAAGGTAAGTTCTTACAATAAATAATATTTACGTTAAGTATAGTACCTAGTTAATACAGACAAAAAATTATACATTACCTGTTGCAAGCCCGACAAATAAGGCCAAAGCAAATGAAAAAACTATCGGATTCATTATGTACTTAACTTGTCTAAGCAACACAGAACTAAACAATAAATTATCTCAATTCGGTCTTTCTATTTTTATAACAAAATTATTACTTATCGAAATAATTATCATAATAAATACCATCCTTCATCATTTCCATAAATATATCAGTCCATATGTATTACTCTAATCAATGTTTTCATATGTTCCGATCTCGCTGATGCCATCTCAACATTTAGGAATAAAAAATATTATTGATTGGACAACTGAGAGGCGATCACTCAGTGTGATAAAACTTCGATGTTGGTCGTGTCCACTATTACATAATTTTTAATGCTGATTTTGTTGTATACGCCACGCAATAGACCATTATCATTCACCGGTACTCTTATCATTGATGGAAAAGGTCTCCACAAACTTATTCCAGCTCCTTTTCAATAGGATGGTTGAGCATAACTTATTAGACCAAAGGAAGAAATTAATTAGGTACTTACTAATAGAGAAAATATCAATATTTTAAAATTTCATCAGGAATTGAATACAAAAGAACTGTTCATAGACATAGCTTTATTTTACCACTGTGAAATGACGGTCGTCAATAAAAATGGGAACCACGATGACAGGTCTTCTTCTTCTGTATGGTGGAGGAGAATCGGTGATCGGTTGGTCATCGGGAGTCACTTGGTTCACCACAGATATACCAAAGGGAAACTGATTAAGGGGACATTCTTCAGCGATGTGTTTTGTTCTTTGAATAAGTCCACATTCACAAAGTTCAGAATCCTTTATATCCCATTTATGCATCATATATGCACAACGGTTGTGACTGCACCGAATGCGGATTAATGAAGTCCACGTCATCCGAGGGAGAGAGAAACTTGGCAATTTAATAGTAGGGTCTGCAACAAGGTGCTTGTTTTTCACTTCGAGATGTGCCACTGAGTTCGCCACGACTCTTCAGGGGAGTATCGTGATAAAATCAATCTCTCACCTTCAGTTCAAAAAGGTTTCCAGGACCGTGTCCGGATGTGCCGCACAACACGCGTGAGCC
Source organism: Halesus radiatus (assembly GCA_022606495.2). NCBI lineage: Eukaryota > Metazoa > Arthropoda > Insecta > Trichoptera > Limnephilidae > Halesus > Halesus radiatus. Next base: position 11,040 of record JAHDVE020002568.1, read on the forward strand.
GCACCCAACTAGCAAATAAATAATTAAGCCGTCAAAGGGCAAAATAATGTGTACGACACCATTTGTGACTATAATCGCGTATTCGGGCTTTTCCATCATTATTCAAGTATTGATTGGCATACTTGCTGGTTGGGAGCAGATCACGTGCGTTATGCAGCCCATTCTGCACGAAGCTAATGCTGAGGAACTATAGTACCCTACTATGAAATATTTTAAACATTAATTCATTGTGATTTTCCATTGATATGTTTTTAACAATAGAGGAACAAATTTGTAACCTTTTTTATCGGTATTTTATGTCAATGTGGAACCTACGTTTCGTTGCAATGCTAATAACGTATACTAGTACGTATACTTATAACAAGGATCAAATTAAAGAAGTAACGATACAATAATTATTTTGTCCTAGATCTAAGCATGATGAATTTATTGAGATTCTTAATAAGATATAAGGAGGAATGATTGATTCCAAGAATCAATCGATTTTTTAACAGCGTTTTTATTTATTTTTAATATAACAAATATTTCAATGTGTGGAACATGTCACGAGTGAAATATCATCAGATCTATAGATTTTTATGAGCACTTTTTTTATATCTTTGTTTCTCTCTTTAAAATGTTTATTAAAGAAAACGCTAGGTGTCACTGAACAATTAGGATAAGTCTTGGAAAATGTTGTACAGTAAATGTCTGAAGCATGGCGCTCAATCTTATTATTACAAAGCGATTTCCACCACTGAGAATCTAGATAAATACTTTTTTTTTAAATATTATCGGCTGTTATCGACGTTAAAACAAAAAACACCTTTTTCAGATTTAATTTAATTGTAAAATTTTTCAATAAAGGCAATCGCGAGGCGGTGACGAGGTGATTTACTCACATTCTGCATCCCACTTCTAAGAACAGGCAGTGGGAACAGACAGACCGAAAATACATCTTACTTAATAATATTAATGATTTAATACATCTGTTCCGACAATATAACGTGGGTATTAGACCACTCTCGTAAAAATGTGGTGAAATATGGATGACAATAAAAATAAAGTTTTAATTTTGTCAAAATTTTACTTTTATAAAAAATAAAAAATTGAATCGGGAGGAAATCGTTCACATAAGTAATTTATTTGGTTTTCAACCAAGGTACCACGGCTGTTCGCTTGCAGTCTCCAGGTAGAAAATTCCAGCTCTGAAACAAGAAGAAGGAGTCAATATTGTGAAATTAATTAAATAGTCAATGAAGCGAAAAGCTTCGTTTATAAAATACGTCACCGGACAAACGTTTATGTAAAGAATCCAGATTCTGAGTGCCATATGTACTCATAGTCATTCTATTCTTATAAAGACACCCACATTTATAATGTGCAAGTGCAAATGCTTGAAATGCTGCGTTTATTTGGTCTTATTAATAAATGACAGACAAAAATGCTTATTTCCAAAAAGTACCATATGTATTAATTAGTAACTAATCATAGTTATATTAATGAAAGAGAAAACCAAACCATATTAATGATACTTGCATTACTTATTAATGATTACTATATTTTATACACAAATTGTCTATCAAGAGAAACAAACCATTGAAACTTCTTATTTTCCGAATTACGTGGGCAATTGAAAGACTCAACCTCTTCCTTTGATGTTTTCAATTCATATCATATTAAAAGGCTTCGGATGACATCATTCATAAATAAGACTACAAATGCTATTGATTAAAAATCATAATAATACAGTTAAACTCACGCCGGCTTAACTTTAGATCCGCCCATGTAAGAGTCGCTCAGATTTGCGCATCTCCTGTTGTTCATCTCCTCGTAGTTAGTGCATTGCTTGGCCTTGTATCCAGTGATGTCCAGGGATTCAGCGTAGAACAGCCAGGACCTCGCGTGATTGCAGCCCAAGTCCAAGACTCCGCAGCCAGGTTGGCTGGTGCCGCGGTTGGGATAGAAGTCGTTGTCGCCGCAAGGTTCATTCAGACCCAGGTTTCCACCATTGGTATGGATGACCTCCACGTAGGCTCCATCTGTGGACCTCAAACGCTGACTGCTACTTCCCCAGAGAGGCATAGCAGGGTCAAGACCTAAAAAAATTAGCCACGGTCAACTAACACCTTATTCAATAAAGATATCGATGGCCCAGTATTATACTGCAACAAGTCAAAGTGACTTATTTTTAAATAATCAAAATTTGAAATGTTAAATTTTAATAGTTCTCACTGTTCTTTCTGTTCGAAATTGAAGTGCGTGGGACAATGGTCGGTTTTAAATCGAAGATTTGTATGAAACTGTGTACATTTGAATGTTTGAAGATTTTTAAACTTTTCAACTCTCAAGGAGTCAAACATTTTAACGTTTTTGTTTCTTTTTAAAACTGGCAAGAGCTCCTCCTGGCAGAGATAATACTCCCATAATACTGGGCCTTCGAAATATCTGTTTCCTGGTAGGCAGAAGGTAGTGCAATACCAAAATACCATATTCATGTATTATCATTACAATGTTTCCGTTAAACTGGATCTTGCATGATACTAATATCCTGGGACAAGATTCCAACTGCAAACCGTACTACTTACTAATAATACTCTCGTATATTGCAATCCGGAATAGAAAGGGATTTCCCGAAGAGGGCATTCTCTTCAAACATGATTATTTTTCTCCGATCAAAAAAGAAGTTACTCTTTTCAGACTCATTTATCTCTGTCCTTCCAGTATTTCCTCGATACCTCAAAAAATTAAATTCTTTGACTGCACTGACCTGAACAAATCATCAAACTGTAGATTTCATCTCATTTAATTTCTCGTTATCATTTCCTACATAACTATAAATAAGTTAACAGTAATGTAAAGAAATCACAATTATTACATACCCATGATATTGGGAACCGTTCCCCTGGTGACAGACCTGCCCGCAATTCCGACCACATGAGAGCCAAGGCTGTGACCAACCAGACATGCGTTGGCAATAGGCATTCCCTGGGTCACAAACCAGTCCACCACCTTGGCCAGGAACACTCCGGCTGGAGCCACGTTCAGTACGGCAACTGGGTACAGGCCAGCTGCGCCGACACCCCAGTCGTAGATCACAACGTTTACGTCCAAAGCATTCAGGAAAGCTGAAAAAAAATTATACTCCTTTACTTGCATTTTCCAGGCATCTTATATAAAAAATAATCCTCAAATGTCTCAAATTATAGGATTTTATAAAGACCGTAACATTGATTTATGGAAATCTGTTCAGCGGTAATAAATAATTAGCAAAACATTTTGTAATCAGAGTACAAGCATTGTTTGCTTATAGAAACAATTTATGTATTTTTTCTCAAAATGGAATATGTGCGTTTTTGTAAGAAGGCAATTGAAAAATCATTTATAGGCTGTTTTCCATTTAGTAGGCAGTAAGAACATTTTTACTTTTCCCTAATGTTACTGTATTCCCATAAGTCACGATAACCAATAGATTTTTTTTATGTGACACCACACAAGAGTCCCAACTGCTATCAAACGTTTGGAGCAAGTGAGACTATGGCATCCTCAAGTAGGGTATGTTGTGAGGCTGAAGGTATTAAGGAGGGGAAGGAGGTGGGTTAGAAGAAGGTGAGGAAGTACATGGCTATTCAGACCTGGTCACCAAACACGGTTAAAGTCATTTCAAGCAACGTTTCGATTCTGAATGCTGGTCTTTCACCAGGGCGATACTGACAGTATCCACCACTAAGGAACATGCCACAAATATACTAAGAAAATTGAGTCAAATAAAATTTACTTGGGCACGCCGGGACCCATTTGAACCCGCTACTACAAAATTGTAACTATTCACCCACGGAGAACGTCGGTGATAATGAAAATATATTAAGTATTACCGTCTCTCAGGGTAGCACTGTAGACTCCATCATTTCCATTGTCGGTCCATCCGTGAGCGATGAACTTTACTGCCTTCGAACTATCAAAGTTTGATCCAGCCAGGCTGTTGCTGTCACCAAATGTAATTTTTTGAGCGACCTTTGGGTTCTTCCTAGAAACCAACAAAAAAATTTAAAAAATGATATATTTTGAGAAATACATAGAAAAGGAAACAGCTAAAGAAGCTGTGCTAGGAAAGTATTTGTTTGTAATGGACCAATGCATAATGCAAGATATGCACCCTGTGACCGAATCAATCCGGCCAACATTTATCAGCGGTCACATAAAATAAGGATGTTGAATGTATGATATTCTTACCTTGTGTATAGTAACAAATTGGTGTCCTGCTCTGCCGTGAACCTGGACTCCACATCTTTCTGTTCAGCATCAACCAGGTGGATCTTTCCATGACTATCGGGGAAGAGGAAGAACCTCTGTCCCTCCTTGTACTCCATTAAAGGATGTCCATAGATGGCACCTTTGCAACAAATATGGAATGTTTAACATTCCTGTCAACTTCGCAATAAAACCACAAACATTTGAAGAACCTTAATACTACAAATAAAAATTATTGTTTTGCTCTTAGACCAAATTATTTGATACTAAAACTAGATGAAAGCTTGACAAATAAGATATAAAATACTAAAAAAATGTGTTAACTGATTAAACTAAAATTTAAAAAAAAATTCTAACCCTTTACTTAAAATAGATTTTCGTATTCCCTTTCAATTTTTTTAAGTAAACTCCAATAAAAAAATTTACAAAACCATACATTTTATTTCCTTAAATTAGACAAAAGGTATTTGAAGATTTTTAAGTTATAATGTTTGCAAATAGCTTTTGAAAATGGATTTAACATTCCGACAATAAGAACATAATATAAAAAGTAGTATCAGAATCTACAAATATTTAAACAGCAATATTATTAATGATTCCTGCTAACAACACCTTAAAAATGTATGAAAATATTATGATTTTTTTTTTCTGTTTTTACCTTTTGCAAGGCCCACCGAAAGAACAACGGCAAATGAAAATACTAAAAATCTCATGGCTTGTTTATTCAACACAAAACTTAACAATACACAAAATGCTTTGACCCCATAACTTTTATAAGAAAATATATGCACTTATCTAATAATTATGATCGATTATAATTAGATTTGTTGCACTCTAATTCATTAATTGATATTTGATCTAACATAATCTGAAGTGTATTTTCATATTCTTCTTTTGCGCATAGTAATAATAAGCATTATTGGCATCTTTCTAAAAAAAGAATAACCCCCAAATTGATTGAGTATGTCGACGTCACTGACTCAAATCTTTGTTTTTCCGAGACTGGCTTTATTACCCGGCATCGCCCGAGATTTTAATTGAAAAATATCATAGAACTAAACTGAACGTCAAGAACTGAAGATAGTTGTTTTAACCTAGAAAAATCAAACATTTAAACGGTACTTATTATAAATTTCAAAATGTTACCAAAAATTCATTTTTTTAGAAATAAGCACGTAAGGTGTCCAATTTGCTTTTTGCGAGGTGTAAACCTGTAAAGGGGAGTAAAAACGTACGTTAGATTCTACTTTGGTGCATGGTGTAGCTTCGATAATTTTCATTCCGAAAAGGTGAGAATTTAAAGGAAAACTCAAATTTTTTTTGCATCATCTGTATACGAGTATAAAGAATAAATGGATACTTTAAGGCAATAAAACGAAATTCGTCCGTCGGTTTACACCCATGGGTAAAAGAAACAAGGAAAATGGGTCATAAGCCATTATTTGTTATTTGCCACTAACACCATTCTCCCATACTACTGCAAATTGCAACTATGCATAACAACGCCCCACATTTGTTTCTACCTACACACCAAATGCATAACTATAATGGCTCTTAACTTAGTATTGGGTGATTGGAAATAAGATACTGATAACATTTTTAATTTATGTTTTTCTTGAAATTAAAAGAACATTTGAAGCTATTGGCAATGAAATTATTTGAAATTGAAAAATAAAAGAAATTTTGAATAAAGAGAATGGCATTAGAATGGTTTAAAGATTATTTAAAGAACTGATTAATAAACTAGTAAAATAGAAGTAGTATCAGATCCGTTAACCATTAAATTGGGACAGTACGACAAGGTATTCTTCATAAAAATTCTTATATATTGCCGTTTCATACTATTGGCAGATTATCCTTTGATATATGATATACGTGATATCATTATGTGTCCATTATATACCAACTAAAGTATGACCTGGATAGCATAGCTCTTTCACTTAAAAATAATAAATTAAAGTTAAATCTAAACAAAACCAAATTTATGAATATCGTAAATAAAAAATACTTTGATAATGATGGATGGAGAAATTTTGAAGGAAGTATCCGAAATTAAATATTTGTGCATTATTAGTGCAGAATCCTGTAAAACTATATATAATGTCATCATTGTTCCTGATATTAATGATTGTAACACTATTTTGATCTTGTTAAAAGGGAAGGATTTTAGAATACTAACAGTTTTGCAAAACAAAACCGTGAGAATAATTTTAAGACGAAACATATATTCAAATGTTAAGAGATCTACATGTAGTGTCTTTTGAACAAATCGTATACTGAAAATTAAATTCTTTTTAAAATGCTTAACGGCCAACAAAGTTCAGAACGTATTAGAAAAATTATTAAACATCAACGCAGACATAACCACCCTAAAATAAGAAAAAATTAAATAAGTCTTTCCTTTCGAAAAAAATGAACTTCCCAGAATTAATTACTGTACAGAGCTGTGAAGGTCTTCCAAGAAATACCGACTAATATAAAAGAAGAGGAAAATGTGTTAAAATTTATGAAAGAAGTGGCAACATCTGTGAAGCGTCTTTTTAAGTTTGTGATCTCTAGGTCTCAATTGGGGAATGTCACACCTAATTTTCAAAATATTTTGTTTGTATAAGATATATCATGTTTTTATTAGAACATACATTTTACATATATACTATTTTGAGTTAAATAAATTAAAATCTATATTGAGGCATTTGGACTACGAATCATTCAGTTGGATTTTTAATGTAAAATCGAAATATTTCGATTAATAATGACTTTAATTGGCTTCTCCATTTCGATAGTCCGTGCAGTTTGGTCGTAGTTTGGACTATCGGCACAATGTGATTATTATATGATATTAGAAATCTATGTACCTACCATATTACATTAACCTATTAGTATAAGTAATTATACCGATTTAATGTATACTAGCATTTTGCCAGTTGCACCCAACTAAAGTGATATTTTTTTAAGGAACTATTAATTTATAATGACATGCTTGCAAATTGATACTTGAAGTAATTTTTGTTTATGATATCCTAATTTAAATCATAATTTGACACCTGCGGCTTAATATTTTCAAAAAACCCATAGAATATTATTATTTCAGTCAACTCGTTCGAACCCAATCAAACTTAACCTAACCTAGTCCAACCTATCCTATTCTAACCAAACCATACCTCATTAAACTTACCTGACCTAATCAAACCACACCAAACTAAACCAAACCAAGCGAAACCAAACCAAACCAAACCAAACCAAACCAAACCAAACCAAACCAAACCAAACCAAACCAAACCAAACCAAACCAAACCAAACCAAACCAAACCAAACCAAACCAAACCAAACCAAACCAAACCAAACCAAACCAAACCAAACCAAACCAAACCAAACCAAAATAAATCAAAGCAAACAAATCCAAACCTAACCCAAACCAAACCAAACCAAACCGAACCAAATAAACCAAAGCAAAGCAAACCAAACCAAACCAAACCAAACCAAACCAAACCAAATCAAAGCAAACAAATCCAAACCTAACCTAATCAAACCACACCAAACCGAACCAAACCAAACCGAACCAAACTAAACCAAAGCAAAGCAAACCAAACCAAACAAAACCAAATCTAACCTAACCTAACCCCTGAGGTTATCATAAACTTACACAAAATAATATTATGGAACGCGTGTACAAAACTAATCGCTTAAAGTTACCTACACACTTATGTTAACCTGACAACCTTTTAGGTAATGTTTTTTTTTCGAAAATGGCGGTATAAAAATCATTTTATTTATTGAAAAAAAATAAACATAAAAAAAAAAACTTTTTTTAAAAATATTCATAATCTTCATTTTTATGTTTTTGACTGTAGCAACTGCCATTTACGCGGTTCTATCGTAGCTAACATGGAATATAAAACAGTCTTAGTTTTTTTTTTCGCGTATCTCATCTTTAACTGAAAACTTACATAAAAAACTATTGGACAAATGTGTTGTTTTACAATGTTTGAGTTATATTTTCAATACCGTGCCGCTAACTAGCCAAAATCTTAAAATCTCAAAAGAAACTTTCTGTAGTTCAAGCAAATGTCTACCTTACTGAAGTGCGAAACGTATGAAAATGGTTACCAAATTCTGATGCTTTGGAAACAAATAATCTCCGGGCTTCACAAATGTGTTTAACGTGGTAATCGACCCCACTGCAGAGCAATATGTGGGAGAACAGATCGGGGTTTTTGAAAAATAACTCTTCTGATTAAATTAGAGTATTAATATTTTGATATTTGATTGTGGATTACGCTTATAATTAAACAAAAATATGTCGTTTATGAAAAACTTAGTTATTTCTGTATCTATCTATGGAAAAGAAAACCCCATTTGGTTAATATTTGTGTTCATTTTTCACCAAAATGAAATAGTTTTTAACCGTTTTTTTAGTATAGTAATTATAGTATGTACTGTTTTTTTTTAATATGATATGACGGATGAATAAAAAATGCATGGTCATTCGACGTAATCCACGCACACTTTTTTACAAAAATCAATAATATTTAGCGGTTTTATGTCGTTGGTATCTCGCAAATCCAGTATTATTAAGGTCATCCCATTTATAAAAACCCAACGTAATTTTAGTAGTGCACAATCACTTGTGATCAGTTGTTACGTTCTTCCTAGGGTGGTTTGGAAAGTTTTGAGTCTGATAGAGAAACAAATGTTTTGTCGGTAAAAATCAGTTTATTTTATTAGCCTAATCTTCTTTCAGGGAAATACACTTTTTCCTCTGATGATCAAACGTCTCTAAGAACTCCAAATAGTAGTACCGATGCGACAACTTCATCATTCGATTAAAATGATATTATCATACATGTACGAGTATATATATTTTTTTTTAAACATCTATCCTCCACACCAAACTTTTTAAAATAGAGTTTGGTTAATAGAAAAAACAGTGCGGTGGGTCGATAGACCCACAATTATGCTTTTTACAGTCATGCCAAAAAATAATTTTATGTATAATTTTTTTTTTAAAGACCCACCATAGAACGAACTGAATTCATGAACTTTGGCTATGGTGATCACCCAAATGTAAGACGGCGCGTTGTCATGTTGGAACAACACATTCTCATCCTTCAAATTTGGTTGTTATTTTACATTTTCTACCTCCATCTTCATTCTTGAAGTTCAAAACTTTTCACACCGCCTCTGTGTAAATCAGGGGGGTATGTATAGAGTAGACACTATCTTATCATTTTTGATTAATGAGATATATTTCATAATTTGTTTTTTTGATTGATCGAACCTGCAAATCTCTGATTTTAATGACGTCAGTATTTTAACAATGGATACCTCACGTATTCGATAATCGATAACAAGATTATCTATTGAGAAAAACACAGGTTTTACTTCTGACGTATGTATTTGCGTTAAATATAGCATTTTAATACCTATTCCTGAGTACCTACATACTTACCCACACTGTATGGGTGTACTATTAAAATGATTGACGATATCTCCCCAATCTGTAAGATTCGTTCACTAATTGACGTGTAATTTATACTCGTATGTAGCTTACATTATTTAAAAAAAAAAAAGGAATTGCATCTCCAAATTACTTGATAACTGTTCTTAATCTGATATTGTTATTCTTATTACTATTATATTTATTTTTTTAATTTTTATTATGCTCTTTAAAATAATCCTTTTTTAGGTTTTTTTTATTTATTTTTATTTTTAGTTTTTAGCTTCGTATTTACACTTTTTAAGCTTTGTATCGAAATTTTTATTTTATATGTGTTTTACACATTTTCTTATGTATGTTTAAGCATTTTTATTCATTTGTATAACTATATATTTATTTATATTTATTTTTACCCGTCTCAGAACAGACATCTTCTAGTGAGACGGATAAAGTACATATTAATGTGAAAAATTTTATGCCCATGAAATGAATTAATTGAATGAATTATTGAATCATAAGACCTTCGTTTAAGCGGTTTTGTTATAGCTTTTTCATTTATGTATTTATTTATTTAAATGAATTTTTGCATAAAATTCGAAAAAACGTGAGCTTACTAGGGTATCCTGTTCTAAGGTCACATTGCAGATGGTTTTATGTGCGTTTTATAAATTAGGTCAGATTGTTTTTTTATTATTAAATTCTGCAAGTATTTTTAGTTTGTTTTTTTTTCATATTTTAGCTTTTATCTTTTAGCTTTTAAAACCAATAATAACATAGGAACAATCCTAAAAAACTCGAAAAGTAAAAATCCTGAACTTAATAATAGTGGCATATACGAATTAAAATGTGACCACTCCGACTGTAACGCTACCTATATCGGGCAGACGGGAAAGGCTTTCTCAACTAGATTCAAAGAACATATACGATAAAAAATAAAAGCACTCTTTCAAAATTTGCAAAACATCTCTTAGTGAATAACCATGTACCGTTTGACAACAACGAGCAATAACCCTTACATATAGAAAGAAAGAGTCTTAGATTAAATTTAATTGAACAATTATAAATTAATAAACGAACGAATGATCCTAATATAACATTAATTAATAAAGTAAGGAAAATTATTTATTCACCACTTCCAAGTATGTTCTAATTATCAAAACAATATAACACATTTTAATAAATCAATTAAGAAAACATTGTCATTTAAATATGGGGAAAACACGCTATAAATCTAAAAACCTCACAGAATAGAGAATTTTAATTAATAACTAAATCGTCTCCACCGATAATAAATCATTATTTTTTAAAACCCATCCATATTAGAATTTGGTGGATGTAAATAAAATCATATAAATAAGTCGTCACAATGTGGATTCACCGCAGTTTGAATGGCATTGAATGCCGAAACAGCTGTCACAATAATAAAAAAATTAAAATACTCGCAGAACTTAATAGTAATATTATTAAATTTTAATTAAATTATTTTTTTAAATTTAAATGATGTTCTACGAATTACGTTCTATAAATTAGAAAATAATTTTAATGATTTTTCTTAGCTTATTTCGTGTGAGAGTCGAATTATTATATGTACATTGCAGATTTCTTCGGGGTAAACTAATATTTGGAACGCCGAGCTCCCGCAGCCTAATATTTCCGTAGAATGCCGTGGGTAAAATTTTGCGCGCCGCCCGCCATGCATCGGTCTATGTTAGTAATAACTTACTTGTTTTTTGCGTAAGGATGTTTTTAAAGATTGTACCGTCTTATTGGATATTTATAAAGAATGTTTATATCTATCATGAGTTATTTCCCGGAATACTAGTACTTATATGCATATAATGATCCCGAAGAAAGATGAGATGTTTTTACAAAATACCATGTACCCAACACAGCTTATGAATTATTTGGCAACAAACTACTATGTATTTACCAACTGTAACTGAAACTCGGTGGATAACAACGGCAATGGTATGATAAAAATGTTTTATTATTTTGGCGAGCCACAAAGTTAATGCTTTTTACAAATATGTTTTATTATTTATTTATTTTTTAACAAAGGATTTCCCGTGCTGAGAATTTCATTTACAAAATGTGAAATTAAATTATATGAAGTTAATATTTTTTCTATTTCATATCTCCCTATGTAACGTATCCAGCGTTTTATTTGATTTTTAAATTTATTATTGTTGTTGCGAGTTTAAAGGAAAGTGGAATTTTGTTGTAGCGCATAAGAAACTTTTTTATCCAAAAGTTGTATTTGTGGTCAAACAAACGATGTTACAATGCTCAAGACAAAATAATGTCACAACCTCAGATCGTATAATATAAATATGATCTGAGTTCATAAAATGTATAATTTCAAAGATTTTAGTAGATTTAATTTTAATTTGATGTGAGTAAAATAATCTGAATTGTATTTTAATTTTGAAAAAATTGAAATATCTTCAGCTATGGCTTTTCTATTGAGTTTTCAAATTAAATTGTTGACTTTAATGTTTACTTAATTCAATGTTCAACTTTGACGTACTTGGTACATTTGATGTAGGTATTATATTTAGATGAGACGAGATGCGAAAAAATTGATTCCATTTAGTCAGGGGTAAGTTCCCTCAATACTGCGTTCGCTCGGCAACAGACAGGCAAACAACGAAAACTTCCCCCCTCCCATGGTGGAACCCGCTTAGACGAGATATTATATACGTAATAGCGCCTCTAATTGGATCACTATATGACAAGAAAATAATATAAATATCGCTATTATCCAAGGTTAAGGGGTTGATTAGGCTGCACCAAATAATAAAAAGATTATTAGGGTAATTGTAAGAAATAGTATGTGCCTATAATTTTTACCCTATGTGCTTTATACTTTTTTTGTACAAAAAAGATTTTCTTAGTTTTAATTTCTGAAGTTCGAATTTGAATTTTGAACTTTGAATTTTGAATTTAGAATTTAGAACTTAGAATTTAGATTTTTTTTTGTTTTGAATTTATAATTTTAAAATTTAAATTTCGATTTTTGAATTTTGAATATCTCAGTACCTTTCTCTCTACTAAATTTAGTGAGTACCTCTGCACCATTGAAAAGAATTCTGTGGGCGTATGCTTCTTTCAAATCGGTATAGATCATGCTTCTGTTGATTTTCCGTTCAGTGTTCTGAATAGTCACCTGCCTGATGCATACTCCAAAGGTAAAGCATTAAAAATGGGAATCAAAATATCGTTGTTCTTTTAGCAAATATATTAATTTATTATAATAAGAGCATCATTGAATACAAATGGAAACTGATACAGTTTTATAAGTATTTATATTATTAAAGTTTTTCAATTCAGGTAGTAGGGTTTGGTAGAGGAGGTGGCCAGGTAGTAGATTCCCTTGCTGAAAAAATTAAACAATTTCCAAATTAAAACACTTAACTATACATATAAATTATTAGTACATACAATTTACCATACATGGTATGCATTATTATGCAGTGCATGTAAGAGTAAATAATAATAAAAAATCCTGTCATGTTATTTTCTCTCCGTTTTAACAGGAATCGAACCCGTCTCCTCCGAAAATAAATCTAAGCGTACGTGTTGCCACAATGTAAAAGCTATAAATAATAATTCTGATATAAAAGAGGTATATAATAAATGGTAATATTATAATGCCAATTTTTAAAACGGGAGCAAAAACAAATTATTACGAATTACCAAAATAGTGCCAAGTGTCTAATTGCAGTCAAATGTCAAATAAGTATATATTTTCAGATTACTGCCAATTGTCTCATAGGTGCAGATTTTCTAATAAAATACCAAATTAATTTTGTCACATTAGCACAAATTTTCAATGTCGAATAAGTTCAAATTGTTAAATTAGAGCAAGTCATCGAACTACCGTAACTGCATCAGCTGAATAAATTAATTAGCAAAGGATACTTACATGGCCTTGACCTTAGAGCCGCCCATGTAGGACTTGCCGAGGTTGGAGCACTTGTTGCTGGTGGCCTCATCAACGCTGGCGCACTGGTTGGCCTGGAAGTAGGTGTTATCGAGGGAGGAGGCAAAGTACTCGTAGGAGCGGCTGTGAGAGCAGCCTACGTTAATAATCCCGCATCCGGGCATGCTGGAGCCTGAGTTAGGGTAGAAGTCGTTGTGCCCCACGGCCTCCTTAAGGCCGAGGGAGCCGGAGTCGGTGTGAATAACCTCTGTGTAGGCGGCGTCACTTGGGCGGATACGGGCGGATCCACTGCCCCATGAGGGACCGGCGGGGTCAAAAGCTACAGAAAAATCACAATAATTTATTACTGAATCATTTTAAAAACTAATATGAAGCTCTACCATCTTAAATAAAGTGAATTTGTGTAAATTATGAAACGGAACATTTTAATTCTGCAAAAGAGAGTACTTTTATAAGCGTACAAGAATAATACAGGGGGACCTTAATTAAATACAACGACGATTAACAGTCAAATTACGTTGATCAACAATTTGCAGGAAAAGAAAAACCACATTTAGTCTATGCGTATATATTTTCACTATAATTATACAATGCACAAATCACACTCGAATAGTCTCAAATTTTATATTAATTTCACTGATACTGAAGCACGGACTGATGAGATGGTCCTGACACGTAACTGATGGGTTCGAATGTGCCTTCAATCTTATAGCATATTTACTTTGATAATGAGACGGAACATTGGTAGCTCTCAAAATATGTGTCAAAAGTGTTATTATTAAAGAAAATCTTTTGGGTTTGATGGATAACAAAATTTTTTCAGCGTTTTGTTAAACTTGTTGGACCATCTCAGAAAACGAAATTCAGTCATAAATATCAACAACAGTTGGGAAAAAGTTGAAACGATTTTTCTTTTCGGATTTTTAGAAAATTACTCTTATTTTGATCTGTTCGAAGACTGACTGATGGTTTCATAACAAGATTTACATGTTAAGATTACTTACCGGTCAAGTATGGGATAGTTCCTCTAGTGACCTTCCTGGCGGTCTGTCCAGCAATGTGTCCTCCCAGACTGTGTCCCATGATGTGGAAGCTACTCACGCTGGAACCCTGGCTGATGAGCCAGTCGACCAGGTTAGCCGCCCAGGTGGAAACAAGGGCCACGTTGATTACAGCGGAACCGTACAGGCCGTTGGCTCCCTTTCCCCAGTCAACGACGATGACGTTCACGTCCAAAGCGGCGAGGAAAGCTAAATAAATTTTAGATATTTAATAATTTGTCACAGTCGTCGGAACGTCGGTGTCTGCTGTTCTCCTCGGCAATCGGAGGGGGAAATACGATCCTCACAATGAGTCATCTACCCAAAAGGAAGTAAACCTATGATTGAACGATTGGAGGTGGAATGTACATTCATACACAAAATACCCCTCATCTCCCCAATGGAGGATACTTCATGTGCTTTGTTTATTTCTGCGATAAATTCCAGTTCTAATTTTTTTAATGAATCACGTTCGTGTAATAAAATTGACATTGTTTCTTATATGGATGGAGAATATGTTAACTCACGACTATAATTACGAGATAGTATCATATCCCAGGACAGATTTAACTGGACCAAAACATTGTACTTAATTTATTAAACTAAATAGTACTGGTTATTAAAATTGAATTGAAGTTATTAAATTAAAGCAGAGTTCTACAAATTAAACATGAACACAATAGAAAAAAATGTACATAATATTCGTTTAAAAAAAATTATTGTTTGCTTTCTACTAATGTATCATTGAGCCATTACCGCAACTCATTTTTTGTGTGGGGAGGGTTTAATTATGCATAATTAAATTAAGTGTTTCGTGAAAAAAAATAGTCTTTCATGTAGCATGAGTATTTAAATGTATTCTTTAAGTATAAGGTTGAACTGTACCATTCCTGATGTCAGTATTGACAGCGCTGTTTCCGTCACTGTTCCATCCATGGGCAATGACTTTAGTGGCCTTGCTTCTGTCGAAGTTGGATCCGCTCAAGCTGGCAGCATCTCCGTTCTTGAGGACGTAGCCGGAGGTAGGGTTCTTCCTAAAAACGAAAAAACGATAAGTCAATTACCCATTTTTTTTAGAGGACTCATGGAAAGAACATTTAGGCCGTTTCGGAATATTGGTGAATAAAGTTACAAATGGGGGGAAGGAGTAAAAGAGTAGCCCGGAGACATTATAAACCCACTTTCAGTCTCTAAAAGACACTAGGATCCTTTTCTACCTCCCTCAGAATGCAGCAAAAGTAAAGAAAAAAAACTGTCTTCATCGAAATAAATCATTCAAAACGTACAGAAATTCCGAACTCGGCGCTTCCTTTAAATTTTTTACGAAATCTAACTCTAGGCTTACCGCTGATAGATAAGTTGTAACCTATCACTAAGTGTCATAAACGAGGCATGAATATAAAAGAGAAGTTACATTCAATAAATTTATCATATTATTGTTTGTTGTCAGATAAACAACTAATTTAATACAAAATGAAAAGATTTTTTTTTATTCAAAGTTTTTTAAATACACATATGTGGCTAGTTCATGTACCCTCGTCATTGTGTAAAGCAAGTTACCTGGTGTACAGGTAGAAGACGACATCAGAGGAGGCAGTGAATCGGGATTCGGGGTCAGTGGCGAGCCTGTCGACAATCTGGAGCTTTCCCTGCTTGTCCTCGGCGATGAAGTACCTCTGTCCCTCCCTGTACTCCATGAAGAAGGGGTGGAGGCTGGCTGTTGAGGCAATACAGAATTATAATCACTCATTCACCCCATTCCTTAATTATTTGAAGTTCATCCTCCTTGGAAAGTAGGTATTGTTATACTTGCATGTAATTGTATTGTTGAATTTAAGAGTCAGATATTAGTGACAGTTCGTGACTTCACGCTGAAGTGCTAAGATTAACGAAATTACATTCCATTTTTTCGGCATAACTTATAAAACCTTACAAATCACATTGCAATATTTAATCATCTATATTAACAAATCGTAATGAAACATGAAATAGAAAAAGACACAGAAAACAAAAGATAATATTCGCAACTGCCTAAAAATAATCAGGTCTTAATAATTTAATACTCGATAGAGACGCCAGTCCCGCTAAGACTAAAGGATATGGGTTCGGGTCCCAGGTGCAACCGTTTACCGTTTTTTTTTTTATTTTCTCCGTATATTTCTGGTTCATTGGTATTTGTTAATATTATCTTCTTCAATGATTAAAAAATTATGTTTTTCAATTTTTGGATGAAGAATTTTGAGCTTCTTCATTAAAAAAATTGATTTTTCAGATAAATTGGTTAAATCAAAAAAAAAAAGTTATGTTATTTGTTTGTTTAGAATTGTGCTAATAATAAAGATACTGATCTGTATTAAGGTACACATTTTATTCCATGAAAAGTTGTCTGTATTTGGAAAACATTTTTCTTCCATATGAAATTGAAATTAAACACTCTTTTTTATAACTGTTTTTTGTCTTCCATTTTTAGGATGAAACGAATATTTAAACAAATTAATTACCGGAAATGGAGGCCACTCCCACCAACACCAACAGTGAACTCAAAAAGAAACGCATTTTGTCGATTGAACACAAACTGATACGTACATTTGCAAAAAATCTATTTTATAGTATTGCCAAAAAATTATCTCACCTTTATCAGGTTTTCTCACGTGCTGATTATAAAAATATTATTGCTCTCTTAAAATGTTATCTAAAATTAAAACATTATCTATTAAAGAATTCCAGTCCATTTTTTAATATTGTTAACGTTCTTTTTAAATTTTTTTTTTTCATATTTAAAATAATTGTTCAATATTTTAAAGCCCATCAAAACGCACGAAATCTATGACTTGTTGGGTGTGACGTCACACAAGTAGTCAGATTGGCGGTAATCGATATTGTATGCATTCCATACAAAACTTCGAGACTTTTATGCAGAAATTTAACTTCTTTTAATTGAAGAAAACATTGTAGAATGTCAGCGTCTCGTCACTATTGTGGGTGCATTGTACCAAAGTGCAAAAATACACGCATATTCGAAACTGAAAAACAATTTATTAGCCTTTTTTACGAACGAAACTGTAAGACTCGGCCGTGACCTAATATATTGGTAACCGATATACGTATTATGATACCGCCGCATATCGGATATGTCGGTAACGGATCCACAGATATTAGCGTTCTAACCGCTCCGAGATATTAAACGATATTTTGGCATTCATTTCTATTGAATACTGATTTACTACGTGATAATAAAAATAATAATATTTTGATTATTTTTATAGCGCCATTTTGGTGAAAAATCACCTCAAGTGCGCTGTATAATTGTTTTTTTTTCCAATGCTGTATTTTAATATTCATTTTTATTATTGAAATTAAATACAATACTACACTTTTCTTTCACATAATGCTTGCGTAGAAAAGCGGAGTGTACATATTGCGTTTAAATGGTTACATAGTAATGTTTCCTAAAGTTTTACAAGGGAGCTTAAAATAATGAATAATAATAAAAATAAAATATTCTACATGATAACATTACAGAGTTGATTGTTTACTTAATAGAAAAAATAGAGTGCATAGAGATTAGTTTTGATTTAGTAGTTATAATCATATTATAATGTACGTCATGTACAATTTGACGTAGGATATTTAACTTAGAGCATAACGTTACAATCTTATAGTGGCATATGTTATCTATCTCATCACTAACTATAGACAGTCTATCATATCGATAATCAGTACTGGCGTTACTGATCGTTCTCGATGTATTCGTTATTCATCGTTATCTAATATTAACAATTCTTTGGTATCGCTGATATCTCAATAAAAATTATTCTTTCGGTGTCAACAATGAAAAAAACTATAAAAATATTTAGAAATGACAAAACATGAAAAATATATCGAAATTTTAAATCGTTATGTCTCGGAAACTATTAGGTCTACAGTACCGTTTTGATTTCAGGTTGTACGCAAATTTTGTCTACTTCAAAAAGTATTAAATGATTTATGGCGAAAAATTTGTCATTCAGTTTTCAAAATCGACAAAAATTGAAGAATGTTCGAAAATTTCGAGGTGATGGGTTCAAATCCCAGGGTGAGCACGTAAATTTGATTAAATTAATCTTTGTCGTTTTACAATTAATTCGTTGTATACGATAATAACATGTACTCGTATAGTATTTTTTTCCGCACTCCAAAGTGAAATATGCCTGAAATGGCTTTAGCCATGTTTGGTGAATAGATCTAAATAGCCCGGTACTTCCCTACCTTCATCTTCCCGATACCCTTTACCCTCAAAATATATCCCAATAGGGGGTGCCATAGTCCTACTGGTTTTAGACAGTTGGGACTATTGTGCGGTATTCGCATAAATAATTAGGAGTCTCAGGAGAATCCAGGACATGAAAGTAAATGGCAGAAGAATTAATTAACCAATGCAAAAGTGATATGAACACCCCCATCAATTACATAATACCAACAGACTAATATATCAGTATTAGGTAGTATTACAAAATAACGGATATGACACAGAACTATTCCAGATGCTCATAAATTTCAAGTGATTAATACCTTTCTAGCTAGAATTTTTCGGTTGCGATTTCAACGTTTAATGCTATGTGAAGGACGAAATTGGAATCGCTTGCGTTAATAACATTTTAGGTTTCATTTTCTATTTAGTGATTGGTTGCCTTTCTGACGGTTCACGAAACAGTTTTCTGCGCGTGCGCCTGTCAGAGACATGACAAAGACAAAATTTTCAACCGTTTTGCGAAACAAATATGCTCATAATAATAAGTTTGAAACATTAAGGTACCTTCAATGATTTGAAATAAGAATAAATACATTATAAGAAATAATAGGTTTGAGGTATCATTAGAAATCCTTCCCTTACAGAGTCACCGAAGGAATAATCGTCAAAGAAATTACCGCCAATGACATTGCTGTAATGTGGCCTTCCACATTAGTACAAATTATTACGTAGACAAATTCATTAAAATTGCGTTGAATGTATTGAATATGTAAGCAAAAACTCTCAAGTAGTCGCAATAAACAAACAGAATGATTTTACGAGCGAAATAAACACTGTAAACAGCCTAACTATAAGCCATAAGCACTATCAACAGTGGGTGAAACGCTTATCTAGTTCTAGTTGGCCTCGACAGCTGCGCATGTGACGTCAGAAACAGTGGTACCTACAGAACATGGTGTTTTGATGAGATAGTTTTTAATTCACTTTTATATAACGATTTATAAAACCTTATATATAATAAAAGTAATATATTCAGAATCGACGTTTGCTTATCTATACGAATACGTATTTTTAAAGCCATTGTATTATCCACTGGAGTTCCTTATTACATTCATCAAAATCGCAAGTTTTTTGCGTCTTTTCAATACAAAGTGGGGACATATAACAAAAGCGTCATCATAAACGTATTTTGCAAAAGAAAAATATAAATCCCTATCGGGAATGCTGAAATTGGGTTTGCTATCTTCGAATCAGTGACATTGACGCATTATGCCTTTGTTATTTAAGAGATGGGTATGTTTATTGTTCACGTGGGCACGTGCTCTCAAGGTATTTAACTGTTTTTGATTGGTGATACATACTAACTTACCTTCTTTTATGTAAATCTTGGTTGACCTGATTAAATGATTCCAATCGATTTTGGCGTGGTTATTTAGTGATTTTGGCTCTTCAGATCTGGTCACCAAACACGGCTAAAAGTCATTTCAAGCAACGTTTCAATTCTGAATGGTGGTCTTTCACCAGGGCGATACTGAGAGTATCTTCCACTATGAAAAAATAAAACCCAAATTTTCGTTAAAAATTTGTTAATTTAATATTTTTAGCTGTTTTTCAGTATTTTAAATTACTTATATATAAATAGTACATATGTTTTTTTTTAATATATTATTTGGTGAATTAATAAAAAATGCATGGTCATTCGACATAATCCACACACACTTCAATTCTGTATAAAAATCAAAAATATTTGCCGGTTTTATGCCGTTGGTATCTCGCAAATCCAGTATTATAAAAAAAAAAACAAGTTCAATTAGCACACAATCACTTGTGATCAGTTGATACGTTCTTACTAGGGCGGATTGAAAAGTTTTGAGTGTGATAGAGAAACATGTGTTTTGTCGGTCAAAGTCAGTTTATTTTATTAGTCTGCCTAATTTCCTTTTGGGTCAATACGCTTTTTTTCAGTGATGATAAAACGTCTCTAAGAACTCCAAACAGCAGTTGACATTTTGTTCCGTAAAAAGGGGGTCTACCGATGGGACAACTCCATCATTCGATGAAAATGATATCACTGTGTCGTAATTATATACATATACGTATATATATATTTTTAAACATCTATCCTCCGAACCAAACTTTTTAAAATAGAGTTTGGGAAATAGAAAAAACAAACACCATAGAACGAACTGCATTCATGAACTTTGGCTATGGCGATCACCCAAATTTAATTATTAATTATTAATTGTTTTTGTGTTTAATTCGTAGAACTTCATTTAACTTAATGTAAATCAAATTTAATGTTATTATTTAGTTCTGCAAGTATTATCATTACCCGTCCAAATTGAAAAGGAGTGGGAGTAAATAAAATCATGTAAATAAGTCGTCACAATGTGGATTAACCACAGTTTTAAAATGGCCTAAAATGCCGAAACAGCTGTCACAATAATAAAAACGAAAAATACTTGTTGAACTTAATAACATTATTAAATTTGATTTACATTCAATTTTAAAAAAAAAAACAAATGTAAGACGGTGCGTTGTCATGTTGGAACAATACATTCTTATCCTTCAAATTTGGTTGTTGTTTTACATTTTCTGCCTATTCTTGAATCTCAAAACTTTTCACACCGCCTCTGTGTAAATCAGGGGGGTATGTTTAGAGTAGACACTATCTTATCATTTTTGATTAATGAGATATAATTCTTAATTTGATTTTTTTTTAATTGATCGGACTTGTCAATCTCAGATTTTAATGACGTCAGTATTTTCAACTCTAAAAACATAGTCTGTAGAAGTTCTAATGGAAACTCTAAGAATAATGTTTAAAATTATCTTTTGTA
This sequence comes from Halesus radiatus, assembly GCA_022606495.2. NCBI lineage: Eukaryota > Metazoa > Arthropoda > Insecta > Trichoptera > Limnephilidae > Halesus > Halesus radiatus. The sequence goes on from JAHDVE020002568.1 coordinate 32,761, forward strand.
CTATGAAATCTGATTTCATGGTGGAGTAGCATGAACTCCCACAGTCGGTAAGACCATATTGTAGATAAGAGTAGACAAGGAGATAATTTATTTTAATTAGTTGTTATTTCTCTTTGATGTTTTATAATTATTCCTGTGTATTTTATTAACTGTACTTCTTCAACATTGGACAGTTGCAAGGATGTTCTTGGTTCACGTTAAAACGGTTATTATGAAATTTTATGTTTAGGTTTATATTGAGGTTATCAGTCTGTTTGTTATGGATTTAAAATTTAATATATTTAGTTTGTGTGTCATTCAATGTTAGTGAATTTGAATTAAAACATTGGTAAATAAAAACTTCAAACCTGCCAAAATATGATAAGTATGCTATTCGTCGACAAATTATCGATATAACATGTTGGAATCTTCCAAGCATACCTAATAGAAGTGAATGGAGATATGGCATGGAAGCGTGAAGACTGTCGCCGAGCTACGACCAAACTGCACGGTTCTAAAAGCTTTTCGGCGGAGCCAATGAACGTTATACGTTTGGTGTATAAGTCGAAACGATGATGAGGCGCCGCTGTGCTTAGAAGCGATTTGTAGTAGTATGGATGAACGATGTTGGCAACACTTTTGTACGCGCGGTTCTCCATACTAACAATGGTTCTTGGCCCATCTCCATTGTTTCTATTACTTGTGATTCCAGAGTTTCTTCGTATTGAACTTTAATCAAAGACATAGTAAAGATCATAATAGCCTGGATTTTTAAAATGTTTTCTCGTCAGATATTTTTATTTCAATTGAGATAAGAAGAATTATTAAGTCCCGAGACCAATACATCCCGGATTACTTCTTCTTCTCAGTTTTATAAACGAACTACTAAATTTCTGTTACGCAACGAACCGTTTCGTTAACGGATCGTTATCCGTTCGTTTTATATCTCGAACAATTGCCATTCGCTTAACATCACTTTCACTGTTATTGAAAGGAATCCATTTCACAAATGCAAATTACATATTCTCATCTTAACTAAAATAGTGCACAGATTTAGATAAGCGACCGTCTGACGAAAGTTTATAAAACGGCGAAATCGTGCGGTAGATTAAATATTCGTTAAAAATGGAATCACGCGTTACGATCGAATGGTTATAAAATCGACCCTAACTAGCCCATGCTTTTAGCAACCATTAGAAAATAATATTCATGATTTTTCTTAGCTTATTTCATGTGAGAATCGAATTATTATGTACCTTTCTAAGTATAGTGTACATAAAAAAATCAAATTGCTTCCGGGTAAACTAATATTTGAAACGCCGAGCTCTCGCGTCCTAATATTTCCGTAGAAAGCCGTGGGTAAAATTTTGCCCGCGCCGTGCATCGTCTAAGTGTATGTTCATAATAACTTACTTGTTTTTTGCATAATGATGTTTCTGTCAATTGTACCGTCTTACTGGATATTTATAAAAAAATGTTTACATCTATCATAAGTAATTCTTCGTGAATACCTACTTATATTCTTCATATATGGGAAAGAAAAGTATGTTTTTGCGTTACCCATCGGACACCTCAAATTTGTATCCGTTGGACAATCTCGGCGCACCGTAACATTACAAAAAAAAGTTTAATGATTCCGCTGAAAGATACGTTTTGATTACACATGCAGTTTTATTTATTTTTTATTAAGAACGTGTATTTACATAAGAGCACCAACAAAATAAACATGCAATCGGTGTGTAAATATCTCAAATAAATGTTTTTACAAAATACCATGTACCCAACAAAGCTTATAAGTTGTTTGGCAACAAGCAACACTGTGTATTTACCTACTGTAACTGAAACTCTGTGTATATAACATCCCCATGGTAGTATAATAATAATGGTAATAGTTTTTTTTTTTCATAAACTTTAAAAATATAATATCTTTACTGGGATTTCCCGTGCTGAGGATTTCATTTACAAAATATGAATTTAAATTATCTTGAAATGATGTTATTGCTGAAAGAAAATTGTAAGGTGAGGTGTTTTAAAAGCTGTTGAGTGGTTTCGGTGTTTGGTGTTATATATTTTCTATTTTAGATCTCCCTATGTAACGTATCCAACGTTTTATTTGATTTTTAAATTTATAATTTTTGTTATGAGTTTTGAAGGAGAGTGGGATTTTGTTGTAGAGCATTGGAACCTTTTTTATCCAAAAGTTGTGTTTGTGGTCAAACAAACGATGTTGCAATATTGAACGCAAAATAAGGTCACAACCTCAGATCATATAATATAAATATTACCTGAGGTCAAAACATATATAATTTGAAAGATTCTAGTTGATTAATTAATGATTAAAAGTAAAATAATCTGAATTATATTTTAATTGTTAAAAGTTATCAGCTATGGCTTTTGAATTGAGTTTTTAAATTAAATTGTTTACTTAATTTATTATTCACTTTTGACATACTTGGTAGATTTGATGAAGGTATTATATTTAGATGAGATACGAAGTGAAAAAATGCTTCCACTTAGTCGAGAGTAAGTTCCCTCAATGCCCGCCGTACTGCGTTCGATCGGCAACAGACCGCCAAACAACGAAAACTGCCCCCCTCCCATTGTGGATCCCGCTTCGATGAAATATTATATACGCATAGCGCCTCTAATTGTATTACTCTATGACATGAAAAATAAATAAAATATCGCTGTTATTCAAGGTTAAAGGGTTGATTAGGTTGCACCAAATAATATGAAGGTTTATTAGGGTAATTGTAATAAATAGCTGTAAGAAATGATGTACGAGTACTTTATACTTTTTTCTTTTACAATAAAAATTTTCTGAGATTGAATTTGAATTTTGTACTTTGAATTTTGAATTTTGAATTTTGAATTTTGAATTTTGAATTTTGAATTTTGAATTTTGAATATTGAATTTTGAATTTTGAATTTTGAATTTTGAATTTTGAATTTTGAATTTTGAATTTTGAATTTTGAATTTTGAATTTTGAATTTTGAATTTTGAATTTTGAATTTTGAATTTTGAATTTTGAATTTTGAATTTTGAATTTGTAAATTTGAAATTTGAAATGTCAAATTTGAAATTCGAAATCAGAAATTTAAATTTTTAATTTCGAATACCTTATTTTAAATTTTGAATAAGGTGTGATGGTTAGTTAGTTAGTTAGAATTAGAATTTGATTTCGAAGTCTGTATTTTAAATTTTGAATTAGAAATTGGATTATGTATTTTGAATTTGAATTATTAAATATGAATTTTGAATTTTGAAATTTAAATTTGGAATTTTGAATTTTGAATTTTGAATTTTGAATTTTGAATTTTGAATTTTGAATTTTGAATTTTGAATTGTGAATTTTGAATTTCGAATTCTGTATTTTGAATATCTCAGTACCTTCCTCTCTACTAAATACGGTGAGCATCTCTGCACCACTGATGAAGGTAAGCTGATAAAAGTATGCTGTGGGCGTGTGCTTCTTTCAAATCGGTATAGATCGCGCTTCTGTTGATTTTCCGTACAGTGTTCCGAAAAGTTACCTGCCTGATGCCTCCAAAGATAATATATTAAAATTAAGAATCAAAATACCATTGTTTTTTTTTTTAGCAAATATGTACATTTATTATAATAAGAGCATCATTGAATACAAATGGAAACTGATACAGTTTTATTGGTATTTATTTTGATGAAGTTTTTCAATTCAGGTAGTAGGGTTTGGTAGAGGAGGTGGCCAGGTAGTAGATTCCCTTGCTGAAAAAATTAAATAATTTCCAAATTAAAACACTTAACTATACATATAAATTATTAGTTCATACAATTTACCATACATGGTAAGCATTATTATACAGTGCATGTAAATAATAATAAAAAATCCTGTCATGTTATTTTCTCTCCGTTTTAACAGGAATCGAACCCGTCTCCTCCGAAAATAAACCTAAGCGTACGTGTTGCCACAATGAAGACGCTACAAATAATAATTCTGATATAAAAGGGGTATATAATGATTGGTAATACTATACTGACAATTTGTAAAACAGCAACAAAAACAAATTATTACGAATTACTAAAACAGTACCGAGTGTCTAATTGCAGTCAAATGTCAAATAAGTGTCAATTTTGAGATTACTGCAAATTGTCTCATAGGTGCAGATTTTCTAATAAAATACCAAATTAGTTTTGTCATATTAGCACAAATTTTCAATGTCGAATAAGTCCAAATTGTCAAATCATAACTGCATCAGCTGAATAAATTAATCAGGAAAGGATACTTACACGGCCTTGACCTTCGAGCCACCCATGTAGGACTTGCTGAGGTTGGAGCACTTGTTGTTGGTGGCCTCGTCAACGCTGGAGCACTGGTTGGCCTGGAAGTAGGTGTTATCGAGGGAGGAAGCGAAGTACTCGTAGGAGCGGCCGTGGGAGCAGCCTACGTTAATAATCCCGCATCCGGGCATGTTGGAGCCTGTGTTGGGGTAGAAGTCGTTGTGCCCCACGGCCTCCTTAAGGCCAAGGGAACCGGCGTCGGTGTGAATGACCTCTGTGTAGGCGGCGTCACTTGGGCGAATGCGGTCGGTTCCGCTACCCCACGAGGGACCGGCGGGGTCGAAAGCTACAAAAAAATCACAATAATTAAGTGCTGTATCAATTTAAATACTAATATGAAGCCCTTCCATCTTAAATAGGGAGAAGTTGTGTCAATTATGAAATGGAACATTTTAATTCTGCAAAATAGGGTACTTTGGAAACGTACAAGAACAATATAGTAGGGATCTAAATACATCGACGATTAACTGTCAAATTTCATTGATCAAAAATTTACAGGAAAAGAAAAACCACATTTAGTCTGTGGGAATATATTTTCACAATAATATCACAATGTAGAAATCACACTCGAATACTTTCAAATTTTATATTAATTTTACTTGCTGAAGCACGGACTGATGAGATGGTACTGACACGTGACTGATGGGTTCGAATGTACTTTCAATCTTATGGCATATTAACTGAGATAATGAGATGGAACATTGGTAGCTCTCAAAATATGTGTCAAAAGTGTTGTTATTAAAGAAGATACTTTGGATGTGATAGATAACAAAAGTTTTTCAGCGTTTCATCAAACTTGTTGGACCATCTCCGAGGCGTTTCAATCCTTCAAAGTTCGCTAATCTGTGATTACTCAGAGAACGACATTCTACAAAATATCTACAACACCTGGGATATAATTTAAACGATTTGTCTTTTGTGTAGTTTTGGAAAATTACTCTTAATTTTATCTGTCAGAAGTTATAGATAGTTTCATAACAAGATTATCGGTTAAGATTACTTACCGGTCAAGTATGGGATGGTTCCCCTGGAGACCTTCCTGGCGGTCTGTCCAGCAATGTGCCCTCCCAGACTGTGTCCCATGATGTGGAAGCTGCTCACGCTGGAGCCCTGGCTGATGAGCCAATCGACCAGGTTAGCTGCCCAGGTGGAAACGAGGGGCACGTTGTTTACAGCGGTACCATACAGGCCGTTGGCTCCCTTTCCCCAGTCAACGACGATGACGTTCACGTCCAAAACGGCGAGGAAAGCTAAATTAATTTTAGAAATTTAGTATTTTTGTCACAGGCGTCCGGAACGTCGGTGTCTGCTGCTCTCCTGTAGATGCTGATTGCTGATCCTCAGCAACGAGGCATCTACCCAAGAAGAAGTAAATCTATGATTGAATGATTGGAGGGGGTATATGCCATCATACACAAAATACCCTTCATCTCCCCAACGGGGGATACTTCATATGCTTTGTTTATTTCTGTGAGAAGAATGCAGTTCCAATATTTTTTTAATTAATCACGTTCGCGTAATGAAATTGACATTGTCTTTTTTTTTAAATGGGTGGAGGATATATTGACTGGTGAATATAATTATAAGATTATATCCCAGGATAGATTTAACTCCACCAAAACATTGTACGTAATTTTTTAAACTAAATAATACTAGTTATTAAAATTTAAAAGAACTTTATGTTAAAGCAGAGTTCTACAAATTTAATGTAAAAACGTATTGTTCGTTTAAAAATATATATATTGGTTACTTTCTACCAATGTATCATTGAGCCATGGCCGCCACTCAGTTTTTCTACGGGGAGGGTTTAGTAATGCGTTTTACTAAACGTGTTTCTTGAAAAGAATTAGCTTTTCATGTAGCATGAGTATTTGGAAAGAAGTGAGTAGTTTTTAAGTATAAAATTGATTTTTACCATCCCTGACGTTCATATTGACATCGCTGGTTCCGTCGTTGTTCCATCCATGGGAGATGACCTTGGTGGCCTTGCTCTTGTCGAAGTTGGATCCGCTCAAGCTGGCAGCATCTCCGTTCTTGAGGACGTAGCCGGAGGTAGGGTTCTTCCTAAAAACGAAAAAAATGACACATGGATAGAACATTTAGGCCGTTTCGGAATATTGGTGAATAAAGGCACATATGGGGGGAAGTAGTAAAAGAGTAGCCCGGAGACATTATAAACCCACTTTCAGTCTCTAAAAGACACTAGGATCCTTTTCTACCTCCCTCAGAATGCAGCAAAAGTATAGAAAAAAAACTGTCTTCATCGAAATAAATCATTCAAAACGTACAGAAATTCCAAACTCGGCGCTTCCTTTAAATTTTTTACGAAATCTAACTCTAGGCTTACCGCTGATAGGTAAGTTGTAACCTATCACTAAGTGTCATAAACGAGGTATGAATATAAAAGAGAAGTTACATTCAATAAATTTATCACATTATTGTTTGTTGTCAGATAAACAACTAATTTAATACAAAATGAAAAGATTTTTTTTAAACAAAGTTTTTTAAATACACATATGTAGGTAGTTCATGTACCCTCGTCATTGTGTAAAGCAAGTTACCTGGTGTACAGGTAGAAGACGACATCAGAGGAGGCGGTGAATCGGGATTCGGGGTCAGTGGCGAGCCTGTCGACAATCTGGAGCTTTCCCTGCTTGTCCTCGGCGATGAAGTACCTCTGTCCCTCCCTGTATTCCATGAAGAAGGGGTGGAGGCTGGCTGTTGAGGCAATACAGAATTATAATCACTCATTCACTCCATTCCTTAATTTTGTGAAGTTTATCCTTCTTCTAAAGTAGGTATTGTTATACTTGCATGTAATTGTATTGTTGAATTTAATAGTCAGATTTTAGTGACAGTTCGTAACTTCACGCTGAAGTAATAACATTAACAAAATTACTTTTCTTTATTTTACTGAATAACTTACAAACCTTTTTTTAATCATCGATATTAACAAATCTCAATGAAACATGAAACGGAAAAAGACACAGAAAACAAAAGGTAATGGTCGCAACCGCCTAAAAATAATCAGGTCTCAATACACTAATAATTGATGGAGTTGCCAGTCCCGGTAAGACCAGAGGATCTGGGGTCGAGTCCCGGATGCGAACGTTCCCTTTTTATTTTCTCTGTCTCTTTCTGTTTAATATTTCATTAGGATTTGTTAATATTATCTTCGGATTAAAAAATATATATTTTTCAATTTTTGCATGAAAATCTTCATTAAGAAAATTGACTTTTCAGGTAACGTTTTTTTTCGGTTACAAAAATCCACAAATATTTTTTTTTATTTGTTTATAAGTATGGTAATAATAAAGCCACTGATCTGTATTAATGTAAATTTTTTTTCCATAAAAAGTTGCCTCTATTTGGAAAATATTTTTCTTTCATCTGAAATTAAAATTAAACACCCAATTGTTGTTTTTTTTTCTCTCCCGTTTTAGGATGAAATGAATATTTAAACAAATCAGTTACCCGAAATGGAGGCCACTCCCACCAACACCAACAGTGCACTTAAGAAGAAACGCATTTTGTCGATTGAAGTCAAACTGACACCTATATTTTGAAAAAACCTATTTTATAGTATTTTTAAAAAAATTATCTCATATTTATCAATCTTTAACATGCCAGATTATCAAAATCTTTTTGTTCTCTTAAAATGTTATCTTAATTTAAAATATTATCTAATTACGTTGATCAAAATCGCAAGTTTTTCTTTAATTGCTGTGCCTCTTTTCAATAAAAAGTGGGGGCGTATAACAACAGCGTCATCATCAATGTATTTTGCAAAAGAAAAACATAAATCCCTATCGCGAATGCTGAAATTAGGTTTGCTATCTTGAAATCACTGACATTGACGTATTCTGTCTTTATTATTTAATAGATGGGTATGTTTGTTGTTCACGTGAACTCAAGGTTAATTAACTATCTTTGATTTATGATCGATACTGACTTACCTTTTTTTATATAAATCTTGGTTGACCCGATAAAACGATTCCATTCGATGTGGCGTAGTTACGTAGTGATTTGGTTTGGCGATTCGTTCATCTGAAATTTAAAATTAAAATTTACACATGCATCCTGGAACTTCTTGCCAACTATTACTAATTTATTATAAACAATCACTCAGTCGAGATTTTTTATAATCTCAGCCCTCTACATACCGAATTGTATTTTTTTGTACACAAGCAATCTGATGAACACAGGGACATCCCTAACAAGGCGGGTGAGAAATACCTACTCCAAAAACGTGCTTACAATAATCGCAATTTCATAATTAAATAGTTTTTAACATAAAAAAGCTTGTTCCAAAAATAGAATATGTCCATTGATCCTGGAGCTGATTATTAAGATCCTCGGCTCAATGTAAATATTAATGTTTTTATTTTATTTAGTAAAACAACCTTCTTAAACCACAACTTTTCCATGTTTCCATGGCATTAGGGGCAGACGTCATAGTCTGTCAGTAATAGGTTGGTTTGATAAGGAATTTATTGTGGGTTTAGAATAATTTTGCTAAAATAATTTTTGTTCGTTACTTGTGTTCCAATATTAGGATAATCATTGGAATTTCTTGGATTTTTTTATAAAATATGTAATGCTTTAGGATCATGTAAATTTTTCAAACCTTAAATCACTTTAATAATATCCTAGTTCTACACAACGAATCCCGCACAAAATTCAAAAAGAACTTGATTATTTACCGATATTTGTTTATACGTGTATCAATGTCGGTGTGAAAATTCGTCCTATTTGTTAATTGTTCAGAAGGAACTAATAACGGATTGCTTTTAAAACAAAACAAAAAATTCGCTTTGTACTTTTGGTTGCAATGTATGTTCACAAATGAAGGCCTTAAAACTTAAAATACTTAAATATGTTTTCTGAATTTTCAAATATTTAACAAATTTTCGTAAATTCAACCCCATAGGAGGTATTTTCCTTTAGAAGGCGATATAAGTACCAAAGCATTTCAAATTCGCAGAATTTTTATGCGTTCATTCCCAATATACGCGTATATGGCGTCACGAACAAAGATATCGGGGAATACTGTTTGGAGAAAGGGTCCCATGGGAAAAATCAGTGAAATACCTAGGATTAATACTAGATTCTAAATTAACGTGGAAAAAACATATACATGAAAAAATAAAATCAGCTAATAAGGCAATAGCCTCTCTCTACCCCATGCTAGGTAAAAATAGTCGATTTTTATTTTTACAGTAACTCCACACAGGAGACCAATGAGGAAATAATTTCCCTCAAGGCCTATATCATCTTTGGGGATGCTGTGTGGAGGATCGTTTAGATGATAGGAAGGAGTGACCTTAGGTCTTGAAGAGACCCATGTTGTAGGATGGAGGAAACACAGAGGCCGGCAGATCATTCCACAGCCAAGCTGTTGAACACAGGAATGAGTCGTAAAAGCGACCCGTTCTCATGTGACAAATGTCAACCGTGTGCAAATTTTGGGCGCGCGTTTGGCGTGTTTCTCGACTATGCACTGGTGCCGAAGGGATCAATGACGCTAGTTCCGGAGCATCTTCCATTAAAATACCGGTATAACAAGGACAGCATTCCCACCCGACGTCTGTGCTCCAAATATTGCAACCCATTTGTTAAGATAGGCGAATCTATCAAACGGACCGCCCGTTTCTGCACAGAGTCAAGGGTTTTTTCCAGATATTTTGGGACTCCCGACCAGAGGTGGCTGCCAAATTCTACAAGGGGGCGCACTTGTGATTTGTACAGGGTCAGCAGTTGTGTACTATTAAAGTATCTGCAGGCTCTGTACAATACGCTATAATACGATTATCAGCAGACAATAAATTACTCCTTTACAAGACGACCATAAGGTCGGGCTTTACTTACGCTGCTCCATACGCAGCTCACAAACACATTAACAAACTACAAACCCTGCAAAACAAAGCCATTCGATTAGCATTGAATGCGCCTAAGTGGATCAGGGTTCACACTCTACACAAACACACAAACATTCCTCTGATAAAGGATCTTATAGTAACACATTCTGAAAAGTTTTATGGCGGTCTAGCCGGTCATGAAAACCCACGAATAAACCCTCTCGCTAAATACAGCGAGAACGAAATATTAACTACAAAAAACTAAAATCAATCCTCCGTAAGGAGTGATATCCTGCCCCTAAAGTTGCAGTATAGCTATTAAGTTTCAAGTCATCCACTTACCACCAACAAAAATTCAAAGTAAAGAATCATTAGATAATCATTTTTAATCATGAGTCAGAAAACTTTTAGTTTATTAACTCTGTATACCAATAATATCAAAATTAAAAAATATTGGGGAATATATCAGTGCGGAATGAATCCTAGACATAGACTTTATTTTAGCTACAATAATTCAATATTTTCTTAATTATAATTTTAGTTAAATTACCAATCCAAAGGAATTCATATATAAACTCTTTTCATTATGCAGACTTAACGAATGTAAACCGGAGACAGGGAGTTCTAATGCTCAAATTATTATAACTTTTAAAAGGTTTCATGTTTCGTGAATGCCGAAGCCTTGAGAAAAAAACCGCTGTTTATGCAATATGTACATTTATTCATAAGAGCATCATAGAATACAAAATGAAACTGATGCAGTTTTATAAGTATTTAGATGAATATTGTTTGAGTTTTTCAGTTCAGGTAGTAGGGCTTGTTGGCGGAGGTTGTCAGGTGGTAGATTCCCTTGCTAGAAAAATAAAATAAAATGTCAAATTATAATTACTTGCTTTACAAAACAATTTTTGACACTTTTCAAACATTATGCAGTGTGCTAAAAACAAATTACGTCTACATCGTATGTTTTTCCAATTATTTTTACGGGTATCGACTCCGTCTCTTCCGAATCTCAATTAAAGCGTATGAGTTGCTGCAGAAAGATGAAATGAATAGTATTTCTTCTTAAACAAACGGAGTATGTTATAAAATTAGTGCGATATGTCAAATTAATGCAATGTGTCAAAATAGTGCAAAATGTCATGTAACTCATATTGTATTGCGGGTAAATGTATATATTGAAATAGCGTAGGTGTACTTACATGGCCTTAACCTTGGAGCCGCCCATGTAGGACTTGCCGATGTTGGAGCACCTGTTATTGAGGGCCTCGTCAACGTTGGCGCACTGGTTAGCCTGGAAGAAGGTGTTATCGAGGGAGGAGGCGAAATACTCGTAGGAGCGGCCGTGAGAGCACCCCACATTGATGGGCAGGCAGCCGGGCATGCCCTGGCCTTCGTTGGGGTAGAAATCATTGTGTCCCACGGGCTCCTTAATACCGAGGTAGCCGGCATCGGAGTGAATGATCTCTGTGTAGGCGGCGTCGCTTGGGCGAACGCGGTCGGTTCCGGGACCCCACGAAGGACCGGCGGGGTCGAAAGCTACAAACAATCAGAATAATTAAGTGCTGAATCAATTTTTACAAAACTGGCGCCCTTCCACAATAACGTGAAATTAAGATATTTGTTAATCACAAGCTATTAAGTCCATAAGCAGGAAAGAGATTTGTAATCGAATTAATATAATATATTAAATAATAACGCCACAAAGTTACCAATCGTTTGAAGAAATTTTAATATAATATATATTAAAAACCTTCATCTGGGTCTTATTTCGATACATCGGCGAGCACAAGTCAAATTACATGAGCTAATGGTTAGAGAAATTGATTTAAGAAAGCAATACACATTTTTACCATATTGATAAATGTTCATAAAAATGCCCATCTTGCAATGTAAGTACTTAATTAGATGGTGTTGCAGAACATTGATAGCTTTCAAAAAATGCGTTAAGATATATTTTATCAAAGTTGTTTTTAGTAAGGAAGATATTGTACTTTTAATTGAATGAAATAATTTTTATTTGTATGTATATATGAAAACAGTTTCAGCACTTGTCTTCATCAAACTTATTAGACCACCTCTGAGACGAGTTCAAAATATAAAAAATATGTTAATTTGTGATTACTCACAGAACGACATTCGGCCATAAATATCATGTTTAGCAGCGGGGAAGAGGCAATTTGTCTGTTTGGAATCTTTGCAACACTTCTTTTAACTGTCTTTTTGACGTCTGATCAATGATTTTTTTTTAAAGCAACGCAAAGATGTAATCTGTAGAACAATAATATTATAATGGTCTATGCTTACTCAGAGAATGACATTCGGTCATAAATATCTATAACAGCTCGGAAATAATTTGAACTATTTGTCTTTTCTGTAGCTTTGGAAAATGACTCCTTACTTGATCTGTTAGAAGTCTGACTGGTGGTTTCATAGCATTATTCACCGGTTAAGATTACTTACCGGTCAAGTATGGGATGGTTCCCCTGGAGACCTTCCTGGCGGTCTGTCCAGCGATGTGTCCTCCCAGACTGTGTCCCATGATGTGGAAGCTGCCCACGCTGGAGCCCTGACTGATGAGCCAGTCGACCAGGTTAGCCTCCCAAGTAGAAACGAGGGGCACATTGTCCACGGCGGTTCCGTACAGTCCATTGGCTCCCTTTCCCCAGTCGACGCAGATGACGTTCACGTCCAAAACGGCGAGGAAAGCTAAAGTAATTTCAAAAAATTAGTCATTTAACGCAGGCGTTCAGAACGTCGGTGTTCGTGGTTCTATATGCAGCGCAGGACCGCGAGGAGTGAAGGAACTTGGATCATTAGGGTAATTGGAGTGGAGGCCTCGATCCTCAACAGTGAAGTAACAACTCGAGAAAATGTAACCAATGGAACCATTAGAGGTGCAATTTACCATCACGCTGAAAATGCCCTTCACGTCCGCAACGGAGGATGCCTACACTGCAGCATTTATATCTGCGGGAAATTGCATGTGTGATTCTATTGAATGGACCGCGTTTATGTAATAAAGCTGATTTTGACTATTATTATAACACGTGAATTGATGATCTGTTGACTGTAATTGCAAGATGATATTTTTTTATATGTATAACCTGAAAAGGTACGATTGTACCGAATTCGTTTTGTAGTGTTGGTATAAAAAAAAAATGTTCTGAAGGTTTTTAATTTTCTCTTCCTACTAATGTATATTTGAGACATTGCCAATATAAACCAATCCGTCACAAAGTTATTTTCTGTGGGGAATGTTTAGTTATGTATTTCTTGAAAATAAATTAGTAGATTTTTTTAATATTATCTTCTTCGATGTTTAAATGTTACAATAGGTACATAAGCTTCAATAAGTTTCTCCAATAAATTGAATATTCTTTTTAGACTTGTAGAAGAGTCAATAGATGTCCCATATAAAAACAATATCTAGATTGCAAATAAATTCGGGTAGAACTTTGCAATCATACAAAAAGATAGCAGGGAATTATTTGAAGATAACATTGGTAAGTCTTATTTGAAGCATGATATCACTAAAAATGACGTAAAAAAAACCGGTCTTATCAGCTCAGTGGAAAGAGCGTTCTCCCGGTAAGACAGAGGTCCTAGATTCAATTTCCAGATGCGACCGATACCTTTTTATTTTCTCTGTCTTTTTCTGTTTCATGTTTCATCTGAGATTTGTTAATATTATCTTCTTCGATGATTAAATAAATACGTATCTTTTACGTGCCAAGAGAACTTAAAAAGAAGTAAGCAGTTTAAGTAAGTGTTCAGCTTTACCATCCCTGACGTTCTTGTTCACATCGCTGTTTCCGTCGTTGTTCCATCCGTGGGAGATGACCTTGGTCGCCTTGCTTTTGTCGAAGTTGGACCCGCTCAAGCTGGCAGCATCTCCGTTCTTGAGTACGTAGCCGGTGGTAGGGTTCTTTCTAAAAGTTATTCATTAACGTGTTTATAAAGGGGCATATGCTTAGAAAAAATTGTGAAACACCCACAGTTAACAACAACTGTCAAAATCTTTGTCTTATGTATATTTGTGAAATTTAACAAGTAATAATATAGCACGGAATAGTCCCAGATGGTACTCATTTGGATATAATATTACATTCGTTCATTTTACAAACTGAGTTAAAAAATATATCATATTCCTCTGATCACCGAATGAATTCCACAGATATAAATCAATAAATAATGATATTCACTTTAGCAGTTTTTAAAATGAATAGCAATTGACGTTTTTTGTGTGGTCGTCACGGAGAAGAAATATAATTAGAATATAATAATAATAATTGGATGATTTGTATAGCGCCGTTTTTGTGAAAAATCACCTCAAGGGCGCTATGTATATATATTTGCATTATTCTACCGACACACCACCTATCGGTTAATATACGAACATCTAGAAAAATCTTTACATTGAAAACTGATATTATCAATAATAATATAATATTTACTAATAATCAGATTTCATAGACAGGTGTCACTGAAGTCTTTTTTCTTATAGAAAATTTGTAAAATGCGACCGAAAGATGGCAGTGGATAGCAGGAACGTTTCAAATATTGTTGATCAAAAGTTTAAAATTATCAAAAACCACACTGTTCTAACATTGGTTGAAACAATTTGTCTATAACCATTCATTTCTTGATATGGAGAAAAAATTATGGGATCTAATAAAGGCCATCGAGTTTTGTTCGAGAAAAAAAGAGACTTTTAAATTAACGGGGAGAGGGACGTCGGAGAGTTATTATTTATTAATTAAAAAAAAAAAAACACTTTTTTTTTTTTGTAATGCGGATTACAAATCTTTTGTTACGTTTATTTACATACGCAAAAAAAACGCAACGATAAATGATTAAACATACTTTTCTCCACTTTAAAAATCATAATCGTATTTTAAATATTTTGTAAAACATACAATGGGACGGTCAGAAAAAAGTAATAATTCTGATTAGATTTTGATAAATGCTAAGCCTATGTAAATTTATAAAATATTTTTCTATTTAAAAAAATGACGTTTATAGTATTGCGTAATAATACTATCATTATTTTGAACTAATAAATAATAACTCTCCGACGTCCCTCTCCCCCTTAAAAGGGAATGAGGTTAGATTGGACAGGTTAAATAGGGTTGACTGAAATGTGTGGGTAACTTAAATTAATAATGATAGATATGTATTATAAGAATTTTTAATTCCAGGTGTCAAATTATGATTTAAATTGGGGAACAATAAACGAAAAATAATTAATGTATCAATTTGCAAGCAAAAAATTATGAATTAACATTTAGGAATAACGATATAATTTAATAACCTCCGTTAGGCGTAACGGGGAAAATGGTAGTAATTAATAATTATACATGTATCATACTATATTATTAAACTATTAAAAAATTACTGCCATAACGTACACTCCTCTTCCATCCACAAGCAAATGCTTTTAATAGACGAGTAGTATTTAAATATGATATGTAAACCATATTGTAAACACCAATGTATGTAACTATATGTTTCATTATTTTATTTTATTTAATGTTGCTTGTGTAGTGATAAAGGACTAGCAGAGAAATTGAGCCCACGGTGCCTGAGTAGTCATTCCATGTACATAATAATTGTGGTTAGTTAAGTGAAGTTTTGTGTGCCAAGTTACCTGGTATACAGGTAAAAGACGACATCAGAGGAGGCGGTGAATCGGGATTCGGGGTCAGTGGCGAGCCTGTCGACAATCTGGAGCTTTCCCTGCTTGTCCTCGGCGATGAAGTACCTCTGTCCCTCCCTGTATTCCATGAAGAAGGGGTGGAGGCTGGCTGTTGAGGCAATACAGTATTATAATCACTCATTCACCCCTTTCCCTAATCATGTGAAGTTTGGAAATATTACTATTATTTTGTTAGAACTCGTTCCTGGATTATTGAATTTATCAAGCAATAGTTTATGGCAGTGGTGGCTAGTGACTTTTTGCATTGAAGTGCTAAGATAAAACAGGCAATAATTATTGATATATCTTAAACCATCTTCATGTTTTACATTATTCTCACGTATTTGGAGCGCCGCACTGGATTGTTAAAAATCTTTACAAAATAATTTTTTTAATCTTTACGAATAATTTATTTTTTTGTTCAATAGTACCTACTAGTATCAAAAAAAACCTCAAGTCACCACTGGTCTAACAATATTACAATTTTTAACATGGATACCATATTTTTAATTAAAATCTACTTTCTTTAATAATAGTTTGGGTCCATCTTTAATAAAAATATTATTTTGTAAAAATGTAAAGAGAATTTACCCGAAATGGAGGCCACTCCCACTAACACCAACAGTGCACTCAAGAAGAAACGCATTTTGTCAATCAAACTCAAACTGATACATCCGTTATGCAGAATTGCTTATATATAGTATTTCGTTAAATTAATCTAATCTCTAATATTGAATTAGATGCCTGATTATCAAATTTTTATTGTTCTATTTTATACGTTATCATAATTTAAAATATTATATAAAAATTATTTTCTACAGAACTTATATAAGTTTGTTTTCATTTCATTAAAAAGGTAACATAATCACACTTGTGGGGGCATAACAACAGAATCACGTAACCCTGTTTTTCATGAAAAATATTTAAATGTGTACGAGTA
This sequence comes from Halesus radiatus, assembly GCA_022606495.2. Lineage (NCBI taxonomy): Eukaryota > Metazoa > Arthropoda > Insecta > Trichoptera > Limnephilidae > Halesus > Halesus radiatus. The sequence goes on from JAHDVE020002568.1 coordinate 49,554, forward strand.
TATAGTGAATGCGGAAATCACTGACATTGATGTATGTCTTCGTTAATTAATATCGTCGCCTTAATTAGTAAAAACCATTTTTCTTTTAATTTAAGTTTTGAATGACTCCTTTAAGCATTTTTTAGATAGGTGAGTACAAATAGCTACAAAAACCTTAAATCTGTGTGATAATAAATTGGAAGTTAACAAAAAATCAAAGTAAAAAAAATGATCAAAGCAAAAACCCGAAATTCGAAATCAAGTAATGTTAATAGTTGGAAAAAATTTTTATATTTTATAGCTATATTTCCGATATATTTAAGATTCATAACTTTGATCTTCGATTGATTGTTAGAATTTTTAATACTTTAAACAAAAACAGTTAATATTTGTCTTTAACTTTTACCTTATTTTTTTATACATCTTTTATGTACATAAGGTACGAGTAGTTCCGAAGATTTATTCCGATTGAATTTTGGGGATTTTGTGCCTTGTTGCGCTTCTTCTTATTTAACCAACGTTTCAGACAGGCTTACAATGTCCATTCCATGATCTGGAAAGGTGTGACATCTGCCCTGGTGATGATACCCTGAAAAATAACAACGATAAATCTCAAATCATATCTAGTTCCGTATCTTTTTTGTATCACTTTCCAATGTTTTTTTTTTCTTTTTTAAGCACGGGTATTTTTATTTATTTATGTTAAATAATGTAAGGTTTACTACACATATGTTATTACGTTCACAAAATACATTATTTTATTATGTATTACCGCAAAACGAAATGGACAACTTGCTACAACACGGCCCAAGCTAGCGTAGCAAGTAGGGAACAACTTTATCAATTAATTCCATTAATATAACATTGTAATATACTAATGTCAAAAATATAATGTATACAATATCTAAATGTTATAGAATGTTAGTGTCAATAAACTATCTATCATACATTAAAAAAAATTACAAATTATAAAAAAAAATTGTAAAATTTTCTCCTAACCAAAAATGATTAAAATTTTATAACTCACGTGATTGCTATGTATCAAGACAAAAAATAAAAGTAAATCGATTTTTTTTTTAAATTTATACTACCTAGTATAAGTTTTTTGTTCTTCTCGTAAAGTGGCAAAAACGAAGAAGTTGGGATTTACTAATTAAGGTGACAATATGTTTATTATTATTGCGGACACATGCCGGAAGTTTCAAGGTTAAAGCATCTTTTTTGATTGGTGATCGATACTAACTTACCTTTTTTTAATATCTATCTTTGTTGACCAGATAAAATAGATCAATTTGATTTTGGTATTGTTACGTATTGCCATGATTTTGTAGTGGTTCCAGTGGCTCATTAAAAATCTGACAGATAAATAAATACGCATTCATTCGGGATCATTGTTAACTTTGAATTAATAACATTTTATTAATACATACCGATTATCATTGTTCAGACGCCTTGGGAAGCTTCGACGATCTTTAAAAGGTTGGCCACCACCTCGGGGAGGTTCGTGCCTGGGGTAGGGCCAACCTAGTCTAACGTCTCAAAAATGCAAGCGTGTCTGATCTCGGCCAAAAAAATGGTCAATGACTGTCTGGTGAAAATTGATGGGATCACCCTCCCCAAGGAAGGCCCCATTAAATGCTCGGGGTAAGTATTTCAGACCTACTCAAGTACCGGGGCCCTATGGAATCCTGAGTAAATCTGGCTTCCAAGAAACTGGACATCTTGTATGGGGCTAGGAGATTCAATTGTGGTCAGCTGCTAACCCTGTACAAATCTTAAGTACGTCCAACAGTTGAATTTGGTCACCTCTGGGCTGGAGCTTCCGGATACATAATAATCCTGCTTGATTACGTCCAAAGGAGGGCGGTTCATCTGATTGACAATCCTTTGTTAATTTTTATATGCTGAGTCTGTTCTACGGATATTTAATTGGAGCCTGCTCGAAGAAGCAAACAGCGTTAATCCCCTCCACGCCGGTACACGAGCGTGAAACTCGACCAACATGGTTTCATAAGAACGGATCGTTTCGCAGACTCGTTTTTTTATAAGCTCGTATATTTGTTGATGCGAGCCTATTCGAGGCTCGCATCAACAATTCCTTACAGCCCTCCCCTTGACCCGCCTCATAACGTTGTCCAACTGGGTAGCGATATAGTTCCTCTGTCTATACAGGGCTGCTCTTGTGAAGTGTCACAAATATCTATATATATATTTTAAATCACTCCTGTGAAATTGATTTTTTCCCGATTTAAAACAAAACTTTTTTTTTGTGTTAAATTCATACTAGTAATTATTATGTCCAGTACATAAATGTAGGAATCCCTAAAATATGAACTCTATACATAGTATACTTACAGAGATATTTAATTAATTAGAGACATATCAACTCAGTTGACAGCACCGGCAAGGAAGGGTTTAATATATCTCCATAATGGAATATTAATCGGAAAATATTTATTACTATCTGAAGTATCTGGCGTTGCCCGTGGTTATTAACGGTTTGAAGTTTTGAGGTTGTAATGTGTTACCACCAGCAATTTTCCTCTATTTTGAAAATCAAGTGTGCAAAATTTCATCAAGACGTATTAAAATTCTGTTTTAAGGGTGAGAAAGAGGAATGGGGGTAGTTTTTATAAATATCATATAGACAGTGACCTTGCTCTTGTTTTGAAAGTCAATTTTATAAAATTTCATCATCCTTGGAAGAAAATTGTAGATCTGTATAAAAAACAAACACACCCACAGACACTATTCTTTGAGTTGAGTTTTGAGGTTGTTGCGCATTACACCTACCCCTATTGAGTAATTTTCCTCTGATTTTTAACGTCAAGTGTGCAAAATTTCATCAAGATGTGCCAAAATTCTACTTTAAAGGATGGGAAAGGGGGGTGGGGCAATTTTATGTAGACAGTGACCTTTCTCTTATTTTTAAGGACAAGTGTACAAAATTTCATCAAGATGTGCCAAAATTCTACTTTAAAGGATGGGAAAGGGGGGTGGGGCAATTTTATGTAGACAGTGACCTTTCTCTTATTTTTAAGGACAAGTGTACAAAATTTCATCAAGATGTGCCAAAATTCTACTTTAAAGGATGGGAAAGGGGGGTGGGGCAATTTTATGTAGACAGTGACCTTTCTCTTATTTTTAAGGACAAGTGTACAAAATTTCATCAAGCAATATAAGATTTTTATTCAAAACAAACACACACCGCCCGCCCGGGACCAGAATCTTTATATAATAGAAGAAGAAGATAGAAGAAGAAGATAGACGGAGAAAATAGAAGAAGATATATAGATAGTAGAAGAAATTGTCAATATAGGGCCCACCTTGCATATCGTTTGTTACTGAGATATGAATTATTTATAAATTGCTTATCTTTACATTATCAGATAGAGTTTTGAAACACTTTTGTTGTGATTTATTTTCGTGATAATGATATAAACCTTGCCCGATCTCGTAACTTATATTGTAGTTATGCATAATGCATTTATCCCAAAAATAAAGAAAGAACTTTATATTTACATTTTTTTTACTTTTATTATGCATATACAGGGTCTGTCGCAAAAGTATCGAGAATTTTTCAGACAATTTATTGCCAATTAACCTACAAACACTTAATATTCTTCAAACGCCCCTTGGGCGTCAATACACTTTTGGTAGCGTTTCTTCCACTCTTGGAAGGCACCCTGGAAGGCAAAAGACGGAACCCTCTTAAGACACTGCGTCGAATCGGTTTTCACCCCATCCAACGTCTCCAAATGGCGTCCCTTTAGGCTTCGCCTGATGCGGGGGAATAAAAAGAAGTCTGATGGTGCTAAGTCAGGACTGTACGGCGGTTGCGGCAGTGTCGCCACGCCTTTCTCAGCGAGGAACTCCTGGACGATGAGAGCTGAGTGTGTACCACTTTGGCACAAATCTTCCGCATTTGCAAATCGCCCGTCAGAATGCGGAGAACTGTGTCTTTTGGCATGTTGCACTTCTCCACTATTAAGCGGATAGTGAGACGATGATCAGACTATAACATTTCCCTAACTTTCGTGACGTTGTCATCAGTTTTGGAAGTTGGCGGTCGTCCAACGCGCACATCGTCAATTGATTCCCGGGCATTTTGGAATTGTGTGTGCCACTCGTAAACTCTTGCCTTTGACATGGTTTCATCTCCGAAGGCTTCCCGAATCATGGCCAGGGTCTTGATACCGGTTTTTTTTTCAGCCGAACCAGAATTTGGTGGCTGCCCGTTGCTCCAGCAAATGTTGCATCTTGATTTCCGACGCAATGACAAAACACACTTTGCACAGATCACTGTGCTAGCTCTACCGTTGCTCGGAGAGGACTCAGCAGCGGCGCGTTTGGTAGCTGCGACTCTCCCCCCCCCACCATTCCCACTACTCGGCGCATCACGCTACCCCTTCTAGCGCAGTCAGGAATTTTTTTCTCGATACTTTTGCGACAGACCTTGTATATCTCGGCAATGAAATGTAGATATTTAATTAAGTGGAACTATTTTTTTCATTACTGTGACAACACCAACTTTGATTTAGAAATTTGTTCCACACATTCAATTTTTTTCACTTTAGAGTTTGACAGTTCATTTTAAAGAAACAAGCCAAAACAATATAACTCGATTTTTTATCGTTTTCTAAGTTTATGATTTTGATCTGTGAAACAGGAGATTAATTTATTTACTACCTGATGTGTACCCGTACTTGCTCGGGTACAATAATTGATTTAACAGCAAAAATAACTATCTCCAAATAAATGAACATTCATTTGAATATTTTATTTCATTCCAAACGTTTATTTTTTCAAAATATATCTAAATCATAAATTTCTTAAGTACGTGCCTACTCGCGTTTTCCATTTTGAAAATATTCTACCCAAAAAGACTTACTTCTTTTGAATACGCAATCTGTGGCTAACCAGAGTGTTATATCTATGGGATAACCTAAATAAAACATGGCGGGTTCAATGTTTTTCATACTAATAAGAACAAACTGTGCTATTTTCAGCGAAACCGGTGCTGTAATTTTCGAGAAAATCGAGGACAAACAAACAGACAAACAAACTTACATTGATTTATATATATATATACATTTAACATCTATTGCATGGCTATTTCGATACATAAATTCAGAAAAAACAAAAAAAAAATCGCCTTTTCATATCTTCCAATGCGTTGAAAAAAAAAACATGAAATTTTCATAAATTATGATGTTACCTCCTACCGGAAAATTTTGATGAAAGTAAAAAAATATATATGCATCTACTCAATTTTTCAACTCGTAGCTCAGATTTTTAAAAATCTTTATAATAACATAGCTGAGAATGTAGACAGGCGCTAAGGCAGGCGGACGCTCTAAAACTAATGTTATGAGCATGATCTCAATAAAACTCCGTCTTCACAACATGCCCTTTGTCTTTATTATTAGGACGATAATTCTATTTATAATTGAAACAAGAGAGGACAGCCTGGAGTCAAGTGTCCTGTAACTAGTAATTTCTAATCTTAGTGAATTCAAGTGAGCTCCGTGAGCTCGTACCTCTGTTTTTTAACATCAGGGGGTGACCCTGACAAGTGACATCTGTCAGTGACTCTATTAAAAATTATCAGTAGTGAACACTAGAGACGTCTATAAAGTAGTAAGTAGGTGACTTCCCAAAAACTAGCTTGAAAAAATATACAGCCATTACAGTATTAGAAACATAATGCGATTCTAACAGAAAAAAAAAACTATTTTTATTATGAATAAATTTTACAAAAATGCTTATATATACGAGTAGATATACCTACCTCTCCGAGTTTCATGTTGACTAGTATCTTTCTGCAGAATGTCACTCAATAAATTAATTGTGTTTTATCAGTAAAAATTTATTTAGCATCTATATTCTATATCATATTGATCACGGAACTCGCCAATCTCTATAATGAACTGATTTTTTCAACAAGCACTGACCAACACAAGGTGACATGTTTTTGATCCGGAGATAAAAAGTTATATAAAGGTTGACATGGATATGCAGTCGTTGGCATCACCACTGCTGATATTTTGGGGATGTAAGAACAATATGACATGGTTGAGTGGTTACGATCCTTGGTGACGAATCCGGAGGTCGCGGGTTCAAATCTCGGCGCGCGCAATTAAATTTTATTTGTTCCCCACCTTCCTCTTCCCCATCTCCTTCCCGCCAAACTACCTTCAGCCTCACAACATACCCGATTGGGGATGCTATATCACACTGTCTTCAGACAGTTGGTGGCTGCTGTGGTACAAGGTCGAACCGTCATTTCTGGATATTAAAGCCTGTTGTGTTACCCCTACCTATACTTCTAACCCCAACCCAGTAATTTACCTCCTATTTTGAGAGCCAAGTGTGCAAAATTTCATCCAGCTCGGAAAAAACTGCAGATATGTAAACGATACAAACAAAAAAACAACAGAACACTCTTCTTTATATATACTTATAAATATGAAAGGTTGAGATTACATCGCTCATATCTCCGGCTCTATGGCACCGGTTCCTTCCTTTTGACGGTTTTGTACCATAGTATAACAACGATCGTCCGAATATGATTCTGTCAAAAAATCTGCCTAAACCTCAAAGATTATGTACATTTTATGGATTTTCTTCATTAGAAACCTTAAACATTTTTCTAACTACCCGTATAAAATTTACAGTTAAATTATTTGTTGTATTGCTTGCGTTAGCCACCTGCAAAGTTACATTTAGCGCCTTATTTGGGAGCTCAACTTTAAGAATTAAAAAATGTTATTAAAAAACACAAAAATTGTAAAAACTTATTACATACATAATTGGTGTACATAATAATAAACATAATTATAATGTATCAGAAAGGTTTATAATAATTTATTATCCCTTACCCCTACCCCTACGAGGCAATCTGCCACGAGCACAAAAACTTGAATAGGTAAAAGATATTTTTAATGCTTGCAAAATCTCTCAAGCAATGTTCACAACTCTGTAGGTATGGTTGTTATAGACCAGTCAGTGGCTGAGTCGGCATCGCATCTGGGTCCCACCCAGGTATCGTGAGTTCAATTCCTCGGCTGGCTAAATCCTCCATCACAACACAAACAACATCTTCCGCTTACCGTGATGGTAGTAGGAGATTTTTAAATATTGTCATGTTATTCGTAACCTGAGAATGTTTGTCTAACTTAAAAAAAAAAAATCGATTTAATTGGGAAGTTGACAGCAATAAGGGCAGTTTTCCAAAATTCTCACAAAAGTTACGAGCAAAATTTATTTGAATATGTTTACAACTTGCAATTTTTTCCATCTTGTAGTCTGTATCTCGGTCTGTAATGCAGGTATCTATATGGGATTTTTTTTGCTGCCATCGTTTAAATGTACAAGGAATTCAAAAAAAAAATCTCCAAGTGTAATTTGGCTTTTTTGGCCCTGTTACAGCCGACTCAATTTATGGTAATAATTTTTCAATGTGATAAGGTGATAATAAAAACACAATAAGTCATTCTGTAAACCAGTATTTTTTTTAATTAATCATTGCAATATACAGCTATTTTTTAATTCACAAACAATCTTTTTGATTTATTTCAACCAAATGATATTTTGAAGATATTTTGTGGGAGTCGATGCGCCTGTGAGCTTGCCTGACTGTTATCTCCAGTGGCACCCGTTTCCTGGTCAAGACTCGAAGAATTTCTGAAATGTAACAAAATGTATCATTTCCATAATATATATTACATGGGACAGCAAGTCGGTGGAATTGATAAGGTAAGGAGACGAACATGTTTTTAAATTATCCAAAACTTTTAATTATTTGAGAATGTTCTATCCAAAAAGATGTCATCGTATTAGCCAAAAGAATTTTCAATCAATACATATTTCTAAGAAAACACTTTTTAGCCCTCACCAGTGCATGTTTGGTCAGGATTATTCACACAGTAATATATTATGGCAAAGAATTTATAGTCCGTCTCCAATACAGTGTTAAAAATGTTGTAATGTCCCTGTAGACTGCCTTCAATAAAGTCTGTCTTTTTCTGCCATAAAACTGTTTCGGCTTCGTGTGTCCTAAAGGAAAATGATTATTATTAATTGAATTGGTATTTCAGAACAAAAGTTTTCAGAAATTTTCACCCGCGGCGCTAACTTGATAGGGACATTCCAAGCTAAGTCGATCCACAACTGGGAGAATGTTTATCGCATACGCGGAATTATTTAACATCACAGACAATTGTAACTATGTATTAATTAATACAACATTTTATTCCTGTCAAACCCTGGTTTCATAAATACACTTGCATGCCATGCCAAAAAAATATATTTCCTCCATAACTCGAATAAGACTAATTCACACTTCTTTTCTTAGTCATCACGCCAGATTCCACATAGTCAGCTCGCCTCACTGTGATTGTGGGTCAGAGGATACTTTGGACCATAATTTCTTTAAGTGTCCTATCCATGACCAATTTCCAAACTTTGTGCATGAATTGGTAAAACTTAAAATTGAACTCCCTACCAGTATTCCTGCCTTCTAAGTCTCAACTTCCCCCAAATTAACAATTTATTAGGAAAATATATCTATAAAAATGGCATTAAAAATTAAGTCATTGTGGATTAAAAACACATAAATTTACACTGTAACTTATTTGATTCAATTTTATTTGCACAATTATTATATACTGTTTAAAAGAAACTAATTTTAAGAACAATCCGTACTATTAAAATCTAACCGATTAAACATGGCCTTAAATAAGTGAAAGCCAGAAAATAACAATTTAAAAAAAAAACAACATAAAAAAAAGCTATGTATTATTACTAACTATGTTAAGTTAGGACAGTTTCGATTAGCATTAAAAAAATGATATTGACTGGCTGGTTATTGACAATGCAACTCCAACCAACCGTTGCACAAAATTACATTTTAACAAGTGATCTGCAAAACAGTAATGTCATCCAGCAGATTTCTGGAAATAATTATCCGGAAACCTGTTGTCGAACTTGAAAACATATCCTACAATAATTAATATTTTTTAATGCACTAGCTGTCATGCACCCGGCATTGCTAGGGTTATTAATGGTTTAGAATAAAGTTTTGAGGTTGTGAATTCTAGTAATAAATGTAAATAAGTTTTTTATAATAAAAACGTATTGCATAACAGAGCGGAGGTGATTGCAGTGAAAGTGGGTGGTTCGGAAGGACTTGTTATAAATCTTCGGGGGATAAACGGGGGTTAATTTTGTCCATATGTAGTGTCTAGTGCCACGGGTGTAGTCTCTTTTCTCCCCCCGAGTCTCGGAAATGTTAAGTCTGGCTCCACTTATCTAAAAACTAACCATCACACCGTTTCCACGCAGGGATAGGCAGAAAGAATACACCGCCACAGAACTCCATCTCAACACACACTCCTTAGTTCATTCGCACATACTATATATTTACTTATTACATTAATAAAATTCTAGGACGTAGGACAAAGAGTAACTGTGACGATGTAATTAGTAGGTTTATGTTAAAAAATCAATCTGCGGAAAATGTTACAAATCAATTTGTTAATTATTTTTCAGATAACATAGCCTCAATGGTTCATAAATGTGATTTTAAGGCGTCAAATATTGTCCCGATAGAGTCACCGCAAAGTTTGTATATACCACGAGCATCACTCGCAGACATACTGAGTATAGTAAAACTTCTCAAAAATTCAAAGTCCCCTGGCATAGATAATATCCGAATGTTTGACATAAAAAGACACATAGATATTTTGGGTCCTATATTAACCCATCTGATCAACACAATTTTAACACAAGCTGTGATACCAGATGAACTCAAATGTAGTATTATCAGACCTATTTACAAAAATGGGAAACATACTGATATAGAAAACTATAGACCGATTAGTATATTACCCGCTCTAGAAAAGATTCTTGAAAAATACATATCTTTAAAACTAAGCAAATACTTGGAGTGCTTTTCTTTAATAGATCCTAATCAATTTGGTTTTCAAAAAAAAAAAAGTACTGAAATGTTACTTCAGGATTTCTCTAACTATATAAATAATGAACTGAATAATAAAAGACATGTTTTGGTACTGTTTATAGACAATTCAAAGGCATTTGATACTATAGACCCGATGAAATTGTTAAATATTTTGGAGGCAATAGGGGTAAGAGGAAACTTTCTCAAACTGTTCAAAAACTTCCTAACCAACCGCCAAATCCAGGTAAAAATATCAGACAAATTTAGTAAAAGAAGAAATGTCAAAACAGGAGTTCCACAAGGGTCAATTTTAGGTCCAACGCTCTATATTATCTTTGTATCACTTATGAACAAAATATTCTCGTTTGTTAAACATTATGTATATGCTGATGATACAGCACTTATAATATCCCATGAAAATTTGGATACTGCAATAAAATTGTTACAGGTAGACTTTATTTCTTTATTAAAATGGTCACATGACTCTGGTCTAATAATCAATGCTAAAAAACGAAATTGATGCATATAAGATCCCCGCATGCAAGGTACAGAGAGGCACCTGTAATCATATCCCATTCATTTAATTGCATTCACAATAATACCAAACAGCCCTGCGCGTGTACAAGTATCGAATTAGTCAACCAGTACGTGTATCTAGGTGTTACGGTGGATTGTAATATGAAATGGGACGTACAAATTTCCAACCTCTGTAAGCGACTTCGAGCCATTGTAGGAAGACTCCACAAGATAAAATTATACGTGCCTATAAAAACTATGAAACTAATTTATTTGTCTCTAGCAGAATCGACTATAAGGTATGGTATAACTTCTTGGGGACACTCCTGTAAGACCAACATAAAACATTTACAGCTGATTCAAAACGCCATGGTAAAATTGTTAGTAAGTAAAACAGTTTTTAACCAAAGGCGAGACATTGATATCATGTACAAATCAATTAATGTATTACCTGTTCGTGGTCTTTTGTGGCATAAAATTCTACTGCAACATATATCTGAAAGTCCGTATAAGGCAGTGGTGGATCATGTACACAATACACGTTTCACACAAAATATAGGAATGATAGTGCCAATATTTCAAAAATAAATATGGTCAACGAACCCTTGAATACATTGTACCATTTATATTTAACAAATTGCCGTACGAATTTAAAAACAATTGTCCCATGATGAAATTCTCACTGATGTTAAAGTGTTGGCTTTTGGAAAGTAACCTTGTGTATTGATGGTAACAAATATGACGGTCTCCATGGTTGTATAGCTCCTAGATATCTGGTGTACTTACTGTTACGGTGTTACTATTATATTTAAGTCTATCCTCATTGTAACCAACCTGTACTGTGTTTTATGTATATATCTTTTAAATTTTTATTTCTTAATCTATTTAATACTTACAGATGCTTTGATATTTCTGATATTTACGTAATAGTTATATTTTTGTAATATGAATGTTTTTATAATGTTGATATTTTTAAAAGTATTGATGTTTTTATAATATTGATATTTTTATAATATTGATACTTTTATAATATTGGTACTTTTATAATTTTGATATTTTTTATGATATTGACATTTTTATAATATTATTTAAATCGGTGTTATAAAATTGGACTCTAGTATCTCAATAACAAATCTGTAATGCTTTTACCATTATTTTTTCTCTTTAATTTTTTTTCTCAACTTATGTACAGGACAAGATGCATGCGCCTAAATATAATAATTTTTGCCCTACATTTGTATGATGATTGTAATTTATTGTTGTATTATATTATATTGTTGAAATAAACTCCTGCTGACAAGCTACTTGCAGTGGCTTAGCGGGTATAAGTTCCCACTGTATATAATTAATATTATACAATAAAAATAAAAAATAAAAAAAAACTATTTACATAATTTTATTTACTTATTATTATTTATTGTTTCCCTAAATTTGTAAAGCCGCTCATCTCCACATAGGACTGTCCTAGTGAGATGAGTGGATAATGTTTGTTTTGTTTTTAAATTTAAAAATAAATAAATACAAACTCTACCGTTATTCTGACTCTTGACATGACCCGAATCAAGTATTCGATTCACTTGATCATGCCATGTTTTCCTCAAGCGTCCCTGACTGCTTCTACTGTTCACTTCCACGTCACATAATCTCCTAAAACTCCTTTCTTCGTTGAACCGTTCTGCACGTGCAAACCTTCTAAGCATCCCATTCTTAATTTTATCCATCAACCTTGCAAAATTTTGGTCATATATGGTTTTACCACACATACGCCTCAGGGATCTCATTTCAACACCATTCAGTATAATTTCATCCTCCCTCTGCCAGTTCCATGCCTCACTACCATAAGGGTTGGTATCAGCACTCCATTGTGAACTGCTAACTTCGCTTCTTGGACATTTCTTTTATTAGCGCCAACTGCATTCAGTCCTTTAGTTTGCTGCATTTGCCCTTCATTCAATATCCTTATCAGCCTTTCCAACTCTCAAACATAATTCCTAAATACACAAACTCATCCACTTGCTCCAAGTATTTATAAGTACATACATTTATTTGATATTAAATTTAATAATTAATTGTAAGAAAACATACTATTATTTACAATTTATTTTTAAAAGAAAATTAAACTACGAACAGATTGTTTGGAAGGTGGGTCGTAGAACAAAACTAAAGAGCATCGGGGACAATTATTGCTGAAATAGAAACCGTGATCGGAGCTCAAAATTTGAACGTGTTGCAAATAAAACCAAATAGTGTTCCGTTTTTGTTCCAAGTATGTATCATTCCTTTTTTTAATGTGAATATCACACAAGTGTCCCAATTGCTCCCAACAGTCGGGAGCCAGTGAGACTATGGCATCCCCAATTGGGGTATGTTGTGAAGCTTAAGGTAGTGGGGAGGGGAAGGAAGGAAAAAGAAAGGTGGGGAAGTACTTGGCTATTTAGATGTGGTCACCAAACACGGCATTTCAAGCAATGTTTCAATTCTGAATAGTGGTCTTTCACCAGGGCGATACTGAGAGTGTCATCTCTGGGCCACAAATATATTTATATGTTATTTTTATGAAATCATTGTGGAGCAACACTAATTAATGAATTAATTTATTTAAAAATTTCAAGTTTTTTAATGCATTTTGTGAGGTCATGTTGAAGTATACCATATTGTTCCTACTAAAAAAAACTGCTTTATCAATATAAAAGTCAATACAAAAACTATGTTAATTAAAGACAATACTTTAATTTAACTCCATATCTCATTCCTGTGTTGACAGTTGAGATAATTAATTTAAAAAAAACATACAAATAAACATGCATGCACGCTTACATACATACATACAAACCTCCAAATATATACTATAAGATGAATGCATAACATATTATAATGTGGCTGCGTGGTTTGTGTAGCAAAGTACCTTTAATATAACGATTGAGATAATATTTTGTTGGAAATACGTTTATATGAAAATTGGATGACACCCCTGTTGGAACTAATTAGTACTGAGAATATTTATTTCTTACAAAGTGTTTTTATATTGTTCCACAACAAATAAGTTTCCATTATCTTCAGCCTGGTAGAAAACAGCATTGCAGGATTGGTTCACACCATTAACGCCTTCGGCAAATCTCTCATATTCATACCATGGACCAGCAAACCATTTATGATTGAAGTGTCTCACCTGATGCATCTGAAAATAGAATTATTCTACGATTAAATTAATTTCTCATACCCACATGTATTGCAGTAATTAATTTATTGATATTTCATAATGAAACATTGTATAGACGTAATATTTAAATTTTTAAAATATAAATTTGAATACCTTTTCATAATTAGGACATTTGCCGTGTTTAATGATTTGTCCTGGAGTCGATATAATAACTATGGAGCACATAATAAATAGTACTCGAACAAACATATTTAACTCTCGATTTACAAAACACTGAAAAAAATACTAATAAATGGTTTTAAATGGCAAGCCTAAGATGATTGAGAGAGAAATAATTATGTATCTTTAAAACGGTCAAGTGAATATTTTTCACATTCTAAAATCGGTGTTACCATAATAATGAAATAAAAACGATTAATTTCTATATTCTGTTGACAGACACTATAGTTCACTTCGGAACAGTCAATAATATGGACATTATTACAAAATAAGCAAATTTACATTAAAATATGTACATATCGACCCCTTGGAATAACAAGGTTCCATCTGACACAGCAATGAGCCTTATACTTCCTCTCCTTAGAGCACATTATCGCACGGCATTGCTGTGTCAGATGGAATCTTGTTATTCCAAGGGGTCGATATTGAGAAACTTTTGCATTTTCCCATGATTTATTTCACATTGTTTTATTTTGGAGGTACTATTCTGCCGTGAAACAATTTTTAGCCTATTAAGAATGTATAGCTGACACAAATAAAGCAGTTTTATCTCTTAACCCTTTTTTTCATAATTAAAAAAAACTACCAATTACATACATACCTATCATCGATGAAAATTAACATAATTACTAAGAACAATATATTATAGCTAAATGTTGAATAAAATACTCGTTCGTTTTCACTGTTAGTAGTTGAGAAATATGACCACTCTGCTCGTGTTCACTATTCGTGGGTGAGTGAATATTTCGACTCGTTGGTAAGTTCGAGGTAAGCAAAGAGTTAAAAATTGAATTGCCTAACTCATGCTTAATCAAGTTCAATTATTACTTAACCGTACAGAATTACAGAACTACCTAATGGATTATTTCTGCTTTATGAAACAATTGTTACTCACAAGCCAAAATTATTAATGGTCCACAAGTATTTAAGTTGATTTGATATTTCAGGGTTACTAATCAGGGATAATTTTATCACAGGTATCAAATCATACATGAGATCAATATGTAGATTTCAGTAACACATGGTTACTTCTAAAATACTGCCACGATACCCGAAACCGTCAGAGACAGTATTAGGTTGGGGTCAAGCTCTCCTTCAATACAATTTAACTCAGAACAGTAAAATTCAACTCGGAGCAGGATTAAAAAATATTCAAACCATCAAAGTGTCCCTTTCTGAACTCTGTCAATTACGATTGCACTGTTTATTGCGGTGTAATACAAGAAAAAGTGATGTGCTATTATTTTATAATAAAAGTGCCAAGTTACCCGTAAGAGTATTATCAACAAATAATATTGTAAGCCCAGTATGTAATTCAAAATATAAATTTATCATTTTTGACAACATCGACAGCTGAGCGGACATTACACGTACGCTTCGGGCTGAAGATCTCACCACACTTCATTCCTATAGCGTCTCCCACACGTACGTTTCCGCCTGCGTTTCTCGATCTTCACTCCAAAGCGCCTGCCGATCTGCGCACCGATACGTCAGATCGGCCTGCCTGCTGAAATGTTACTTTAATTTAGATAAAAAAAATGACCATAGCGATGTCTATCTTATGACATCCACTGGCCGGTGCGATGGCTTGGCGATGGCGGGCGATATTTGCAATGCCACTACTAGGACTGAGTCACACCTGTTCTTTTGCTATATTACCCATATATTCGTTTGCCGGTATTACGTTATTTTCACCGTTCCCGGATATTAGGTAACTTTCATTAGGTACACTGATATATATAATATAACTTTCATTAGGTACACTACTTACTGTAAAATGAATTGAAAAAATTAATTGTTACAGTTATGCGAGAATTTCTTCTACCTCGAAAAAACAATTTCTTATGTTTACCATTTTTTACAAAAATATTTAAAAAATTGCAAACATTCAGTAGGTGAAACATAATATCCGGGAACAGTGAAAATAACGTAATAACGGCAAACGAATATATCAGGAATGGGTAATATTACAAAAGAACAGGTATGACTCAGTCCTACGGCCATTGAATAGAGGGCCTATTAGACAAAACACCTCAGTCTTCACAAGCTGCAGTTAGAAATTATTCCTCATTTAGGTGCAGTCTGAAATTATAGAGCTGGTATAATTACTTCAATTGCTCCCATCACACTATGCCAAAGTTAGTGTCAGTGGGAGTTAATAAATAGATTTTTAAAATGCCTACCAATCAAAGCACCGCTACCGCTTGCACTACCGGAGCAAATGTGATGCAAGATAGCAAAAATCTCAAAGAAGACCGCATAATTGACTTTAACTCAAAATTCGAGGCAATAAGAGTCGTAATGTTCAACAAAATGGAATCCGAGCCGCAAGAAATAAAAAACTTCATTAACAATAAATATGATGACATCATTCATAAACTGTCACAAATTATGGATACGCCAAAACAAGTAATTAAACTAAAGAACGGGCAGAAAAAGAAAAAGACTGGCTACGATAGAAGTACACCTGGCGGGTATTGAGTAATCAGCCCTTCTAAACAGTATGAAAATAAGCGGCTTAAAATTTCAGGACAGACCAAAAAAATTTTTCAATTAGTTTCGAGGATATTAAAAAAGTATATACTATGCTAGCCGCAAAACATAGTGATGCCATAAAAGAATTCAATGGAGAAGGAGCACATAACACAATACCATAAAAATCTGCATTGGAATGCCAAAAAGAGAGCCCAAGAAAAAGAATATAAATACGTTTGGATAAAATCGGGAAAAATTCTCACAAGGAAAACAAATGATTCAAAGGTTATTGAAATAAGACACCTGAACGATATACCTATTAAAATTATTTTTAAAAAAAAACCTTTACACAAACTATTTACTATATGCTTCCAACATGGCCCCTTTCACGACATTAACACCTGACAAACTGAAACCCGACTCAAAAATCTCCACAAATATTGATATGTTAAATCCTATTCTCCAGGATGAGTTACCGAACCTAAATAAAACTCACCAAAACATTCGAAGTATTAACAAAAACTTTTTTTCAAAAAAGATTTTTTTATGCTGACTAATGAATTGAATATAGAACCTGATTTATTAATCCTTACAGAATGTTAGATAAATTCCTCGTCATATGTGCACAAAAATCAAAAATATAAACAACTACAAAGTCTTCAATACAAAATTTCATAAACATCAAAATGATGGAGTAATTGTATATTCTAAAGATAAAATGGAATGCACGATAGAAGAAATTGAACTGCAAGACGCTAACTGTTTGAAAATAAAACTCAGTCAAGACATATGCATCTTTGCAATATACAGATCGCCTTCATATACAAATTTCACCATTCCTTTCAAGAATATATCAAGAACGAAATATCAGGAATCTTTTAATTATTCGGGATACCAACATTGGAGGAAATCAACAAAGATAATGGTAAACTCTCGCTTAACAAAAACACACATCAACACTTAACTACACTAACAACTTTTTTGCAAACATAGGCTCGGATTTAGCAAACAAAATAACCCATCCTCGACACTTTAACCCGAACATAAACATACCCACAAATCCTCAAAGGAAGATATTTGCACTCAAACAAATCTCTAAAAATGAACTAACCCTAATTTTATATAAATTCAAACCAACATCCACCGCTGGTAGTGAATCACAATGAAAACTATAAAATACTTACAAGACAAACTTATTGAGAGTAGATTTCCATCTCAACTCAAAATAGGGACCATCACACCAATTTTTAAAACAGGAAATCGTAAGATATAAATAATTATAGGCCAATCACTATTCTAAACACTCTTCTCTAAAATCTTTGAAACAGCTATCAAAAATCAACTCATCAATTACCAATAATCTATTATCACAGAAACAATTTGGATTCCAGAAAAATTTCGAAACATCCGATGCGATAGTCTCAGTAGCTGAATATATTAAAAATTCTCTATACTCACATAAAAAACGCATTGGCATATTCGTTGACCTTTCTAAAACCTTTGATACCATAAATCACACACATCTGTTTAGCAAACTTGAAAATATGGGTATTACCGATAATGAACTGACATTTTTTAAAAGCTACATGGAATACGGAAAGCAAACGGTTAAACTCAACAACATAACCAGCAAATTTATTAATGTCAAATTAGGGGTACCTCAAGGAAGTATTCTGGGTCCAATCCTGTTCTTAATTTATGTAAATGACATATGTCACATAAAATGTGAAGGCGAGATCATAAGCTTTGCAGATTATACTGTTATTCTATTAAATGGGAAAAATTGGGCAGAAACATTAAAGAAAGCAGAAGTAACTCTAAACAGAATCAAAACATGGCTAGACTATCACTCACTTGCACTTAATGCTAATAAAACCAAATTCATGACTTTTAAAATAAACAATACTAAAAATTCAGAAGCAAACCTTAACATGATAATTCATAGTTTACCTCATTTAAATGGACAATGTAATTGTCTATCATTGGAAAATGTTAACCACATAACGTATCTAGGCATAAAAATTGATTGCAATTTAAAGTGAACTAACCACATTATTTATTTAAATAACAAACAAAAAAAATTACCTACTTTTTTAAAACGATCAGGAATGTCCTCAGTAAAAAAGATTTGATTAAGATCTACATGGCTCTCTTAGAATGTGGGATTATCGGATGGGGCAGTGCTAATGATAATATTTTTAATTAACTTATTAGAACACAAAAAGCCACCATGAAAATTATACTTAATGTTCCTGTAAGAATTAGCGCTGACGAAATCTTCAACAATCCTAATATTATGTCAACAAAGCAATTATACTCTAAAACAATAACTACTTTACATTAATAAATACAAAAACACATATTAGAAACAATAGATCTCAGAGTCAAAAACACATCCAACAAGGAACCAAAAACACAAAATTTGGACAAAAAAGCTTCTTATACTATGGTACTAAACTGTACGACAAAATTCCACTCTCCTTCAAAACTCACAGCAATAATAAATTTAAAAATCAAATAAAACGCTGAATATGTTACATAGGGAGATCTGAAATAGAAAATATATTAACACCAAATACAGACTAACACTGAAACCACTCAACTGCACTTAAAACAAAAAAATCCTCAGCACGGGAAATCCTAGTGAGGATACCATTATTTTTTAGTTGTTATAAAAAAAAGATGATATAACATTATTATTATAATGCACAGCAACAAAATCAATTGTGTTATTTTATCAATAAAACAAAGTAAAGGTAAAAATAAATGCTCTTTATTTGTAAAATCTATAAAAAAATAACAAATGTAGTCAGGTAGAAGTTGTATAGTCATAAAACACAATATCATAAATTACTCTCCAACGAATCAAAACCAATCGATGGCAAAGTGAAAATTTAGTCCATACCTACTTTGAATGATGAATAGAATAATATCTGTTAATAAAGCGGTGTGATGGTCAAAGTAAGGGACACTTTTAAGTGGTAATGTTTGACAATGGTTCTCAGGAAATTTCAGGTGACACTTCGGGTGACCAAAACAAAAATCAGCAAAAATTCTAATGAAATTCTTATTAGAAGTCGATAAAAAAAAACTTTAAATAAAAAGTAGCTCTTAATTTCAAAAATGTTGGTAACCATTGCCCTAATTCAGTACAAAATGGTTATCAAAATGTAGTTTTCATTAGCCCATTGGATTGAGTATTTTTAAAAGTAGGGCAATCAAAAATGACTACAATTTTTTTTTTTTAATCATAGAAGATGATATTAACAAATCTCAAATGAAAATACGAAACTGAAAAGACAGAAAATAAAAAGGTAATTTGGGTCGCATCTGAGATTTGAGAATCTGTTTATAATTTATTATTTGAGAGAGAGGGAGAGAGAGAAAGATAGAGAGAAAGATAGCCCTGATCCAAATAAAATTTAATAAATGCAAACAAGTCTGAAAACTACAGCTCTTAACGAATAATTTTAATTTTGATCTTGTCGAAAGCATTGTTGAGTACCCCTCGGACGTTCCAAATGTTGGCCACGTCATCGGGCTGGTTGTTGTAACTCGAGTCAATGGCTTTCACCCAAATCTCCATCTGGAAATAAACAAATAATTCATTTTTAAAACCACCAAGAATCTAATAGTTACTGGATTTAGTCAATGACAATATACCAACATAATACTTAATAAGTCTAAGATGGCGCCCCCATTCGACCGGTAAGGAAGCAACATAAAGCGAGTGGTGTAAGAATGCGTGATACTGAGAGCGCTCCGTTCCATATATTTCTATTGGCACCCGTACTATTCGCGGGAGTGGTGTTGCGTACTTCCAGTATACGGGCAAGCGGTATGTGGTTTCAATACTTTCTCGATATTATTGCATCACCGCCGAGATCACTTAAGATATTTTTAGTTAACTTATTTTAATTAATAACATACAGTAAAACCCCTATTTTACGTTTTTCAAGGGACTGAAAAAAAAAACTTAAATGGAGGGAAAATGTAAATCGGGGGAAATGAAAAAAACAACTTTTTTTTTTAAAATAATCTTTGTTAATTTTTTTGGTTGAAAAAACAATACATATTTTATTTTTATAAAAAAAAAAATCATGTAGGTAGATTAGTTGAGTATTGAAAAAAAACATTTAATTTTTTTTTATTAAAAAAATCATATTTGTTGAATTTTTTTTGTATTGAAAAAAAATTTCATATATTATTAAAAAAATCATGTAGATTAGTTTGTTTAATTTTTTTTTCTCTAATTCTTTTTCAATTGTATATATACATTTAAAAGTTTCGTTTTGAACGCCACCAATGCTCGAAAAATAGGTTTTAAGACCCTCAATGTACTTGCTGTTCCTATCAATCGGAAATCCAACTGGACAGATCAGATGTTATAACATTTTACAAATTGCTAAAATTGAAAGCTGTCGGCCAATCACGGCACGGCAGATAAAAATTTGACAACTGCGTCGGCGCATTGTCATGTGCGCGTCCAATCACGGCACAGATAGCTAAAATTGAAAGTGGGCGGCCAATCACGGCGTTTCGCGCCGTACGGCCGACCAATCACGGCACGACAGATAAACATGTGTCTTCTGCGCCGACTCATTGTCAAGCGCGCGTAAATCACACATTTTGAATATTTTCGACGTAAATTGCGGGAAAAAAACGTAAAAATCGGGTATAAATGTACTAAAATACATCGGGACTGAAATAATAACACGTAATTGGCGGGAAAACGTTAAATCCGGGGACGTAAAATACGGGTTTCACTGTATTAACTTTTAGTTAAAAAATGCTTTTACAAAAATTTGCAAAATTTCTCCAATCTTCTATTTTGACTTAATTGACCAAAACAATGTGTTCTCTTGTTACTTTTTTGTTGTTGTTTGTACATACTAGCAAATTATTGTTTTCTACATATTATTGTACACTGTTATAGGACGGTTGGTATTTATTATTTTCTTAATTCTTTGTAATTTTTTTATGTTAACCCTCTGACTGTTCATAATAATAACATAAAAAATAAAATTATAATATATCATACTGGCTAAAAATAGAGGGGTCTTCTGGCCTCAGAAAGGGTAACTTCGCCACCCCTTGACTGCAACCACCCACTGAGAAAAATAAAGATGCTCGACTAGCAGTTGGATAGGCCGAGTTCCATACACGTAACGGGTACCTGACTTACATTCCTTTTCAACACTAGTTATACATATTAAGAAGGTCTGTAGTCCAAACCTTTGGGTTTATAGCATCTCCTTTTTCTAATCAAATAAATTTATCAATAATAATATGTCAAAATAACCTCTCTCTGCCCCCTTTGAGCCGGGATCTTAGCTGTCCACAAAGTCCAGGCCCAGTGTCTCCCGGCCGGCATGTCGTCCTGGTTCACAATAGTTCCGTTAATCCAAGTCTTGCCCTGGTCTCCGGTCAGATCCACTCTCAGGATCTTCTGTCCGCCACCAGACCAAGCGTAGCCTAGAAGAAATAAAATGTTCTAAAAAGTTGCAGATGGATAGTAAATAAATTCTAACATTGAGTAGGTTGTAGAGTTTGTTCCTGTTAATGAGATCCTTATTATGTATGGTATGGAATCTGAAAACCTAAGGATAAGTGTTAGTTATTTTGTGGCGCATGATTGAGCAAACAGAAAAATCGGGAGCAGAGTACAAATCTGTAATTTGAGTATAAAGAATGCATATTCAGGAATTTTTTATTTTTATGTGATACCACACAAGAGTTTCAGCTGCTCCCAACCATCTGGAGCCAGTGAGACCATGGCATCCCCAATTGGGCTATGTTGTGGAGGCTGAATGTATTGAGAAGGGGAAGGAGATGGGGAAAAGAAAGGTGGGGAAGTACCTGGCTATTCAGATCTGGTCACCAAACACGGCTAAAGCCATTTCAAGCAACGTATCGATTCTGAATGGTGGTCTTCCACCAGAGTGGTACTGACAGTATCTACCACTCTGGAACGTGCCGCAAATATACTACATATTATTTTAAATGAATAAATCGTGAAATAACACAATTTAATCAAATAAAATTTATTTGCGCATGCCGGGATTTGTAAGAATTGTAACCACTCAACCATGGAGACCATCAGTGTTCATTACTTAAACTTGAAAGGTTAAATATTATTCAGTACGTAAGGTAGTTAGTTGATGAGTCTATGAGCTTGGCAAGCAATTGATATTTTCTTTGAAAATTTGATAACTAAAAAATCATTATTTAGGGACCAGATTTTTACTAAGCAATGCATTACTGGTTAATAAGTGTTGCTTAGAAACGATGAATTACTATTAATTGAACTTCAGTGGCAGCCAAGATAAGAACATAAATTACATATAGATATTTGAAAACTATAATGGTACTTAGCAGTCTAAAATCTAAAAGAAAAATATAATTATATATCTCACCTTTCACCACCACGTTAAAATCTTCATCTACTTTGACTACCGCTCCATTTTCTGGGGATAAAATAGCCGATGTGACGGGAAGATATTGAATAGATGTAGAGTTTTTGTAGGCATTTTCATCCGGATCAATACTCGGGTTAAATCCCTTGTAATCCATCTGCTGCCAGTGGGATGGACTTTCCTCTTTACTAATTGTTATTGCCGCTAAAACCAAGATTTGTTAAAAATAAATACATACTATTTGATTTCCATAAAATAAATAATTTTAAAAGTTAATTTTTTTTTTTCTTGATGGACCATTGTCCAATTACACAGAACACGAAATGAAATAAACAAGAGCCACAGAAAAATAATAGCACATACATAACACACGAATGAAGCAATTACAAAAATATACATTTGAGAGAACATTCGAGTCAAAGCCTGAACAAGGTTTTGGTAGAGTCCATGATTTAAAACATTCTAAATTAATGATAAACTTCGAGTTCTAATTTCGTAAAGCCAGACAAAAATCATTTAGATTGGTACCAAAAATGTCAAGGCCCCGACTTGAGTCAACAAGTCTCGATATTCTGGATAGTGGAGAATGGTACTCGTAATTAGAATGTAACTTACTCAACCATTTAACACATCTAGCACCAACAGTTCCAGGAATAAAGGCTCTAACAGGGAAGCCGTGGTCCTTAGGGATTGGTTTGCCATTCATCTCGTAAGCCAAGATGACGTCATTCCTTTCTCCCATTGCAGTTGTCAGAGGAATAGAAGATCCGTAGGGTTTACCAGTGGCATCAAAATCAGCTCCTACAAACTATAATAAAATAATGAATGAATACAAATAATTTACAAAATTTTCTTTTTTATTTTTGTATTTCATCCCTACTCATTTGAAGTGTATTATACAATGTGTAAATACTCTAACTAACTAACTAACTAACTAACTAACCATCACGCCGTTTCTCCGCAGGGGTAGGCAGAGAGGACGGACCGCCAAACAACTCGATCTTGGCATACACTTCTTGCTTCATTCACATTCATACAACGCCTCATACATTCTCTTCTGTTATTCCGACTTCTGACATGGCCCGACTCGAGTATTTGATTCACTTGATCGTGCCATGTCTTCCTCGGGCGTCCCCGGCTCTTCTTCCATTCACATTCGAGTCATATATTCTCCTTACACTCCTTTCTTCGTTCATTCGCTCTACATGCCCAAACCATCTAAGCGTCCCTTTCTTAATCTTGCTCACTACGCTTACATCAGCCTTGCATTCTTTACGAATCTCAACATTTTTCACTCGATCATACATGGTTTTACCACACATTCGTCTCAGAGATCTCATTTCTACAGCATTCAGTCTACTTTCATCCTTCCTCTGCCAGTTCCATGCCTCACTGCCATACATCAAGGTTGGTATCAGCACTCCATTGTGGGTGTAAATACTCAACCCATAATAATGAATTAATCAAGGTGGAAAATGAAGATCTTCCTTTGATAGGTTCAGGACCAGGACAAGACAAAAATGCACATTTGGTTGGAAATCAGCATGTCTAGAAGGTAAGTTTTTTAATTGTAATAATTTAGTTGGAGCATAAATAATGATCGTAAAACAGATTCAAATTTGTTGAATATAGATTGACCCACACCTTAACCGAAGATGTGGAAGCTGCTAAACCAATGCCATTTTCAATTTACGATTTACAACCTAAGGAATAATCATGTGATGTGCTATAGGTTCGACGAAACGGAATCTGATTTAAAAACAACAACACATGCTGCATTTTTCGTCAATTATATTTCTAATTTATTTGATGATGACCTAAAACCGTTAACTATCTTCACAGTTGGATGCACTGCGCAAAATAGGAACAACGCTGTTTCTAGTGCGCTTTTGAGACTGGCATTGCAGAAAAATGTTGTAATTACTCAATAATTGTTTTCCAAACAAAATGTCTAGAAATTGCTACATAGTGAATGCTGAAAAAATACAAGAAATTACTCAATAACTTTAGAAAAGGATCACACACAAATGGAGCGTGATTCTGTTCAGTGAGTAAACGAAAGAAAAGTCACAAACAGGGAAATCTTTTTGTCAGGCCAATACTAGAGAGGCACAACTAAAACCACAACCATGTGAACCACATGTTTTTCAAGGATTATTCCGAGAATTTTTTTTTAATTTTTGAATCTATCAGACCAGGCCATTCAGTGGGGGATTATATGGTTATTGATGTCAGGGCTCTGAGATATAAGCCTAATTCCTAACGGAACAATCGATTATAAGTTAGCATTTGACTTAGAATATTTAACTCTTCATAAGAAGAGTCTCGCCAACTATCGGAACATTCATCTAAATCAGTCGCACAGTTTCTGACTTAAAATCACAAAAAAAAGTTCAACCATTTTCTAGAACTAAAATCGGTAATTCCAACAAACTGTCACCATTTTTACGACACTTTGCCCCGTGAAGAATAAATTAATTATCATGTAATATTAATTAAATACTTCATTTGCACAACTACATTATAGTTACCAAGGACAATCATTTTTCAATCAACTACCGGAAGAGATCAGATGCATTCACGATAAAATCCAAATATTTAACTCTATCAAGAAATATTTTAAAGACAATTTTAATAAAAAAAATGTTTCCAACTAAATTTGCCTTGCAAATATTCTGAAATTTACTTGTCTTCCATAACATTTCTTTTTTCTTGGAAACGCATATATTTTAAATATACTATCCTAATTATGATATGTAATACAAATATCTCTTTATAACACATTTACTATATACTTCTTTTTTCTTAATAAAACTGTAATGCATGCGTATACATGTACCATATATTATATTACTTTAATTACCAAAAATAAATAATGTACGCTCTTCTTCAATCCACAAGCAAATGCTTCTAACGGAAGAATAGTATAAATTCTATAAATAAAATCTGTATTATATCATCTAACAAAAAGTTTAATTAATAAATGAAAATAAAAATAAAAAAATAAATTTTTCTCTTAGCCTTAATTTCTGCAACCACACTAGCTAAAAACGGGTGTTCTACGTGTAATGCTTCACTTTAGAGTTGTGAGACAAAAGTTTTGATTTGAATTTGTGTTCTATGTGTGTTTTTAGTGGATTTGGTTTAGTAGTTTGGGATTTTTTTATTGTTAACAAGTTCAATTGAATCTTCAATATCTGCATGTTGTCAATGTCGGCATACAATCAATGCATCAATATAAAAATCAGCATCTGTAAGAATAATTTTAATATCAACACAGAAATATGTTTTTTTTTACCTTATACTATGGTCTCGTTTATATTATTATAAAAAACATACTATGTACAAATAGAAGTAATGTAATTTAATTTTTGTAAAACCCTATTCTAATCGTGGATAAATAAATAAAAATGGGTGTTTAGCAAAAGAGCGCATAGATTTGTAAGAAACCTTATGTTATTTCTTTATTGTTAGTTATAACAAAAATTTATTGTCTGTGTAAAAAAAATACAATTCATCAGAATCTTTTTTTTTTACAGTAACTCGAGGGAAATAATTTCCCTCAAGGCCTATATCATCTTTGGGGATGCTGTGTGAAGAGATTTAAGCGTAAGTAGCAAATCTCACATGGTTCCAAAATTATTTATGTTGGACAAAACCGCGAGTGCTACTATATCTTGCATAATTGTGTAGCTAGAATAAAAACAACCACGTAGAGAGACACGCGGGACCGAATTGACTAATACGTGGAGTTGGGGAGACAACATCTGAAGTATTTTATGAAAAAAACAGTTTTTATCTCCTCTTCTAAAATTTTTGTTCAATCACTTACGCGTGCAATTTTTGGTTACACGGTTTTGCAGTATCACCGACGATATGTGTTTGATATATAAGGATTTTATATTAAGTACTTCGAAGTCCTTGAATAAGTCCTTCGTGAGGTGAATATAGTGTACTTTGTAAATAGTCCGCATTATTAATTTTTGAGTTTTAATTAATGGATTTAATATTGTTTCAGTCATGCTTCTTTGATTTTTCAAAAATTAAGTACGCAAAGTAGTTCCAAATGTATCTCTTAATTTAAGAATTCTAAGTAGTATAAAAAATAAATAGTTTTTTGTTTCTCCTGTAAAGTTGCCAAAATGGACTTGGATATTTTACAATGCATGTAATTAAGGTGGTGATATGGAAAAAGTGGAGTTTATAAAATTTGGATGATAAAGAAATCTACACAACAGGAAGACAACAATGCATGTATGTACTAACTATAAGCAAGATATAATGCCATCTTAATTGTCAAAAGTATAAAAACAATTTTAAAAAATTACAAGACCAACCTGAACATGTTTGAATTCATCGGGCGTAACTCCAGCTGCTTCCAGAACATCTTTCAATCTAGCTCCAGCCCAAACTGCATTTCCAACAGCTCCAGGTCCCCAGTTTAGGCCTCTGGTTGGTTTAAACTAAAAAATGTTATATTGTTGCATGTTTATTCCAAATAAATGTGCTAAAAAAACATTTAAAAAATTATAAAATATTGTTGTCCAATCGAAATAGTAAATGTGGTGAAGTGCCTATATAAAAACTTCTTTTTTTTTTAAACCTGTGGCAGAATCAAGAACAATAAGACAGACAAATATATTATTTATAAATACAACCGGTTTACAATTAGACAAATTTGAAAATTTAGAAATGAGAAAAAGCTTTTATAGTGAATTAAATTTAATAAATAATCAAATATTTTTTATAAAATAGCTATCTTTTGAATTTATTTTCATATTAATATTAATAATCAAAGTAATTTATTTTTTAATTTATAATATAAATTTATTATTCAATGTTTTATAATACTTTTTTATTAATATTTTTGATTAATTACTTACCTACTTTAATCAATTTTTCTTTTTGTTTATAATTTGTCTATTCTTACATTATTGTGTTCTATGTTTATCATTTGTCTATACTTCACATTATTATTATTTAGTATTCTATATATTCCTGATGAAAAAAGCATCGCTTTCGAAACATGTTGATATCTGTGTATATTAATAAAGTGGTGAATACAAAGTAATTTTTTAATTCATTTATTAACAATGATGCCATAAAGTGAATACCAATCTTTTGAAGAAATTATAGAATATAAAAAAGCTGATGAAGAAGAAAATATGTTGTAGACTTAACATAACATAACAAACTTAAAATAACAAACCTGGTTCATCTGAGATCTCCTGTTCCCTGCGCACATGAGGGCGGATGTTACAGTGTGCTTTGGAAACTTCTTAATATCATCCAGAGTCAGCTTGAGTACTTTACTTCCAGATTCGTTGCTTTTTACTTCTATTACATATGTATCTAGATCTATCTCCGGCACTGGCAGATGATGTCTGACATAAAATAAGTGACTGAAAATTAAATGCAGCCTGATTTATTTTACGAAAACAAAAACTTTCACGATAATGCTGGAAGTTCTCCTGTCATTTTTGTATGTGGAAATATAACATAGCCATTTGTATTGATAAAAATTAAACAAATACTTGAAGCGCTAAATTTGTCACAACTGTAGAAAGGTTTCGGGAGAACCTTTCTTTGTCAGGACAAGCTGTCTATAAACTTATCCGATTTGGCCATCAGATTTGAATGAAACATGTGGAGAGGTGTAAAAAAATGGGCTCATTAGTACGGATGGAATCGAATGGTTTGTAAGCTTACACAACGGTCGACATTTTAAATAAAATTAAAGTTAAAAAACAAATATGTACATATTACATATTTTATTTATGTAATTATTGCAAACCAAAATGTAACTGTCTCTTACGAAATATATTATTATTAAATTCATAATGATATTAAATTTTTCCTAATACAATACATAATTGAAATAATTAAATTTCGTCAGATTAATACATAACGATAATTTATGAAAATATTTATAGAACATGTAATTATTATTTTGATAACATGGAGGCCAGATTGCAATCGCTTATTTGGCCAGAACCAATTACTGTTTATTACTTTTTTTGCTGATATCCTTATCACGTTTTGACGCCTTTATTGCTTCAAACCCAAATCAAATTTGGTGGAAAACAGAATTTTAGCAGGCAAAATCATTGAATTCTAGAATCTTACGCGTATTCGTAATGCTTAATTCAAAAAATTCTTACTTAGGTGTGATGTATGAAGCGCCGAGCAAGGCTTTGGGGGTCTCGGCATTGCACGGTCTCTCTGATATCATTATTAAATTGGGGTCTCTTTTGGGCTGATTTGACCACAAACCATCACCCTTTTCAATTACATAAGCATCTTTATAGTTTCCTGTAAAAATAAAAATTAGCATAATTTACTAGTGGGTGAATTTGTCATTGCATTAAAAAATGTTATGCAATTATTTAAAAAAAAAAAAAAAACATTAATTTTAATATTAGGAAGTGCTCAAACTGTTATTTGTTTGAGAAAATTTTGAGCATACTGGAAATATACAGACTGTAAGGCCCTTCGCATACTAGGCTATGCAAGTATCCGATAGGTAAGTTGTGTACTCACGTCGCAAGCAACTTGTCACGCACAGTCCGTACAAAACGCTACTGAAATCTCAAGACCAGCGTTGCCATCGAGAATATTTTATTTACATAATTATAAGGGATTGTTCGATGCCTATCTGACTGGGAAAATTCCTGTGTCCAGACAGACGTTGGAGGTACATAAATTACATAATAAGGTTCAATACAGAAATAATTTTTTTTTTTTTTTATATGAATACCTCACAAGAGTCCCAACTGCTCCCAACCGTCTGGAGCCAGTGAGACTATGACATTACCAATTGGGGAATGTTGTGAGGCTGAAGGTATTGGGGAGGGAAGGAGAAGGGAAAGAGGAAGGTTGGGAATACCTGGCTATTCAGATCTGGTCACCAAACACGGCTAAAAGCCATTTCAAGCAACGTTTCAATTCTGAATGGTGGTCTGAATTTAGGTTAACAGAAGATTAAAAAGATAATTACATATATGTAAGTGTAATTCTGAAAATGATAATAATAATTTAAAAAAGGAGAAAGAAAATATAAAATAAAATAAATAAACAAGCAATAATAATATAATTTGGAAGTGTTACATATAATCCAGGTAAACATAAAATTCTTAAAAAGATTTCATATGCCTAGAGGCAAACATAGATATTGTTATCTTGACATTGATCTAAAATACACGCATTGTGGCAAAAAATATAAGTAATATCGCAATTAAGAACAAACATATAAAATGTCGGTGACGTGTTCCTGTGTTCATCCAAAAGTGATATATTAATGCCATTCGATTTAATAATTTTCTCCCAGCATGTTCACCCACAGAATGCTGAATATTTGTTAAAAAAAAAAAAAAATTATTACATGTAACACTATGTACCTATATGATTTCCAAGGACAATACTGCATGCCTATAGGTTGTGATTTTTTTCTCTCTCCTGAATAAATTGTTTCATGTCATATTCGCAGTTTTGCAGGCCGAACGATGATTTAATTCTTACGGTGCCTGAAAGCTTCCCTGCATTTTTTTCACAATAGTTTCACAAACAAATGCAACATACAAATAAAAGAAAACATACCGATACGAAAGGTTTCCAAGAGTTCCAGAACTTGAGGTGTATCATGCTGTTGGTAGAGGTCCCAGAAAGGATCCACAGGTCCTCCTGCCGCCTCCAGAATCTGGTTTCCACCAGGATGAGTTGCGGCGAACTTGGTAACATCGTATACTCCCGACTTGTAAGTTACCCATATTCCCGTTTCACTGCCACAAAAACATGCAAATATGGAATGCAACATCAAAAAGCAAACATTATTGTTTAGCCTTCAATTACTCCTTGATGAATTACTAAAATCAGTGAAGTCTTACAGAAAACTTATTGAAATATAAGTGTTGGTAGTTGAAGGATAGCATAAGCAAGTTATACCCTCTATCATAGGAAATGTGAATCGACTTAAAATAATATTTGCAATATATTAAAGCACACCAAAATCTGATCTAACTTAAAATTAAATAAGCAAACTGCTTGCTCAAAAGAAAACATTTATAATATAACAAAGCGAAACCAGCATCTTCATTTTGACTTTTGCACTTAAGCAGTGTTTGACCAAATTATTTGATAATTTCTTCAAATGATTGATAACTTTGTGGCATCATTATTAATTATATAATTGAAAATACACTTTGTATATACCACTTTACTTAAAATATATAAATATTTCTACATGTTTCGATAACAATGCTATCATCTTCAGGAATAAATGAATACTAAAAAATAATTTCAAGTATAGAAAAATGATAAAAATTTTTTAAAAATAATTTAAGAATATACAAAATATGAGCATAAACAAAAGTGAATTAAAGTAGGTAACAGATCAAAAATGTTAATGACAAAATAATTATAAAACATTGAATAATACATTTAAATTAGAAATATAAATAAAAATTATTATTATTAATATTTATTTGAATTTGAACAGGTAAAACTGTTATTTTCTTACCTGTTTGTGTGCTTTGCTACCTCTTCATATCCATACACTGGAAGTCCTTTGACAAAACCATCTGTGTTGTCTTTAGCGGTACCTTTTTTTACTTTACTGTCCACACTTTTTGCTAGGCTAACATTGTTCCTACCTGAAATAAAAATAAAAACACCATGTTAACATGTGATTCATTGGAAAATAAAGGTTCTAATACGAAATTGGTTTGACTGTTAAGTGATGAAAACACAAATTGATATCATTTATTCATAAAAATATGATTTCACAACCATGAAAACAAAATAACTATGTACTCTGTTTCCCTCCTAATGTTTGCTAATATTGAAGACTTTTTATTTGAAAATAGAAAGACTTCACAAACACAATAACATAGTTGGGTAAGTACCATCAGTATAATATTTTTATGAGGGCTTGTAATTAAGAGTAGAGCAGGATAACAATAGCCATACGGTAATAAGGAACTCCAATGAAAAATATAATGGGTTTAAAAATATATATTCGTATATATCAGCAAATGCCGATTCTGAATATACAACTTTCATTGTATATAATTATATGTAGATTTTATAAATCGTTATATAAAAGTGAATTAAAAACGGTACCATCAAAACACCATGTTCTGTTGGTACCACTGCTTCTGACGTCACACATGCAGTTTTCGAGCCCAACTTATAACTAGATAAGGTTTTATTCCGCTTTTTATAATCTATGGCTTATAATTTCGCTGTTTGCAGTTTCGTTTTTGCTCGTAAAATAATTATGTTTGTTTATTGCGACTACTTGAGGGTTTTTGCTTGAAAATTCATAACAATTTTAACGAATTTGTCTACTTAATAATCTATACCGCTTGCAAAAAACAACAACGTCATTGGCACTTTGGTGATTATTTCTTCAGTTATTCTGGAAGTGGAGGATTTCTAATGATACCTCAAACCTATCATTTCTTACAATATATTTATTTTATTTCAAGCCATTAAAGTTCAGAACTATTTAATTTATTCAACCTATTTATGTTAATACCTGGCTACGGTATAATCGGCTGTTTGTCAAGTTCACAGATGCGCATGTGTCAATTTTCACGCATGCGTAGAACACTGATGGAAGCTATTAACGCAATCGATTCTGATTTGCCTTTCAAACATAATTTAAAGCATTAAAGGACTTAAAAGATTTTCTTTGAACGCTGATAAATTGTTAATTAGTTGCGGATATGAATGTATTTTTGCACTTTGGTACAATGCACCTACAATAGTAACGAGACGCTGATATTCTACAATATTTCCTTCAATTAAAAGCATAAAAATTTGAGTATAAAGTTCTCGAAGTTTTGTATGGAATCCATATAATATCGATTACCGCCTATTGAATCGCTAATCCGACTGCTCGTGTGACATCACACCCAACAAGCCATAGATTTCGTGCGTGTTGGTGGACTTTAAAAAATTGAAACTTTAACAATTATTTTAACCATGAAAACGAACTTTTAAAAAATAATTAAATAAGCAGAAAATTAAGTTAGGATGTCATAAAAAAAAATTATAAAAAATAGGCTGGAGTTCCTTATTATTATAAACTGATTTTAAATTATCTTTTCTAGGATAACAACATTTTACATACTTGCCAGATAAAACACTGCTGCAGCAGATCCTGCTGCAACTCCAAATAATAATAGAGATTTGTTATTGGGTTGGTGCAAGAATTCCTGACCTTCATTTTTCTGCTGACGATTATTAGCTTGATGAAAGTGTTTCACAGAATAAACTTGCAGATGTCTTGGATGCCTCAAGTTATTTAATACATTCCCTATTGGTAGATTTCTAAAACAAAATATGACAAAAAAATATGATTATTCATAAGTTTTCATAAATTAATATTTGCTTGTGGAGTTTTAAATAAAAATGAGAAAATTAAAAAAACGATTAGTTATAAAATATAATTAGTTAGCAAAATTATTTTTTTGCATTGCTCAATATCTATATTATTACTCTCCATAACATATAATTTTATAACAAGGTCAAGATAATCGAAATAATATGTTTTTTTTAGACAGGTATATTACCAACCAAACCAGTTTCTAAATTTAAAGATAATCGTGTTAATTGATTTGCCCGTATTTTGCAAAGCGTTTTATAAGATTACCGAATAACTTACCCACAATAGAGAGTTTTAAAAAGACTCATGTTCCTATGATTATTCTTTTATATACGTATCACAAAAACTATTCTAGCCTGAGGCAACTATAGACAGATCAAGCAGGAAGAAACATGGGTAAAAACAGATGTTTAAGACAAAAACCATTCACGATAAGATTATTTTCCGAGATATTACACGATTTTTTGACAAAAAATTAACCGCACTACAGTACCTATTCTAAACACTTGTAGAAAAATACACAAAACTCTTCTAATTATGCTTATCTTCTAATAAAATTTACGTATTCGTAAATTCGTATCAGAAAAATAAAACAGAAATCTGCATTGGTAGTTGGTCCAATGACTCTGTTTCAACAGAAGATGAGACGATCGGATGGATGACAGCTGACAGTAGTAGTGTTGTTGACGACATTGTTGTGAAAAATATAAAAGGATCCACACACCTCGATCCCAGCTGTATTTTTTTACGTTAAGAATCATCAAAAATTGCAAAATTAAAAAATGACTAGTTTTTCAATGTTCTAATTGAAAAAACACTGGATATAGTTTGTTTCCAAGTTTTTTTTAAACCGGGTCTCCTGCACCTGTTTTTCCAAAACATTACAGAGAAACATAAAAACATTGGGGCGTAGCCATACACAATGTTTTTGCTTAAAACATTCCCTGCGCGGGTGAACGGGTTTGTTTGTTTGTTTCATTTGACGACCACCACGCGGGGCATGTCACTATGTCAGGGCACTGAGTATGCCTGTCACAGACACGCTATTTTTTTTATATTAATATGAATGGGCATAACGCACGATATCGCTCGCCATACAATCCCATACAGTCGTCACACAC
Source organism: Halesus radiatus (assembly GCA_022606495.2). Classification (NCBI taxonomy): domain Eukaryota; kingdom Metazoa; phylum Arthropoda; class Insecta; order Trichoptera; family Limnephilidae; genus Halesus; species Halesus radiatus. The sequence continues at coordinate 83,788 of JAHDVE020002568.1, forward strand.
TTGAAGCATAACTTATAATGCGTATGGGCGTGGTTAAGATTATCTCCCAAGAACCGCTACCCAAGCGATATTTGAAAATATATGTGCCCCCCTCTCCTACCAAACTGTGCCCCCTCGCGCCGCACCGTGCCCCTCTCCTACCCTTTTCATATCTTGGTGACCTTTTAGGAAGAAAGAGTTGGGGAATGGTATATCGAGAGTAATAATATCCATGGGGCTGGCCAAAAAATGAAAATAAGCCAAGGCAAACTGACATTTCCAAGTATACCGGCGTTCTTTGGTATGAGACCTGACAATATTCCTGAGTATTTAGTATATACGGTTGAGGTGCACTGGCTGGAAAAATGATCAAAATCAGAAATATGCATTTCGGTCTACACTTTGTCGAAATAGACGACTTTCAGATTTTATGAAGCCATTGCTGTCAGACGCGTCCATCTGGGATATTAAGTTAGACCCAAACACTACGAATGTTAGGCAATATACGTATTTAAACTCTCAGCAATTGTATCACATACCGTAGAATAATAATAATAAATAATCTAGGGTATTTGATTGTATATAGTTACAGTGAAGAAGTTTTTTCGTCATGTGTCAGAATAAATGGTAAATAAATGCATTGTTCGATGTTGAAGAGGTATCTCAAATATGTATATCATTTCCCAAAGAATCAAAATCAAGTAGTGTGACGTCGAAAATGAATTATCGACGGATTGAGGTTACCAACATAACTTCACGAACTGAGTATTCAACGGGAAGTTATGTGTTTATTTTTTTAAAATATAAATAACGTGCGAAATGATTTTGTTCATAACCTCAATATATTTTACCTCGATATACTTGTTGAAAACATCTCATGTTTAAGTAACACATTGATTGAACGTATTTACAATTGTTTTGATAAACATGTCGACAAAAATTTAAGTTTTTGGTAGTTTTTTTTTTATTATTTAACAAAGACCCCAAACTAAAACCTGTTTTATACAATATATCAATTACATATAAAATAAGTTTTTAGGATCTTAGTTCGGGTTTCTTGTTTTAAAGAAACTTACCCAAAATACATACAAATGGGTATAAATGGGCATGTAGAGCGAATCAACGAAGAGAGATGCCCAAGGAAGACATGGCATGATCAAGTGAATCAAATACTCGAGTCGGGCTATGTCAGAAGTCGGAATAACAGAAGAGAATGTATGAGGCGTTGTATGAATGTGAATAAAGCAAGAAGTGTATGCCAAGATCGAGTTGTTTATCAGTCCGTCCTCTCTGCCTACCCCTGCAAGGAAACGGCGTGATGGTTAGTTAATTACCGAAAATACATACAAAAACTTGAAACTTTTATCAAGCTTAAAATTAATTAAAATGTGTTATTTTGACTGAAACAGTTGTTCCCCATTGTAATTCAACTGATAAGAAGTGTTTTTAGTTAACTTTGTTCGTATTAAGAATGAAGTGTTTATTATATATTTAAGTTTTGTAAGGTATTTCGATTAGTTTTATTTAAAAAAAAACCAAACTAAGAACCTAAAAACCTATTTTACATGTACTAATCAATATATTGTATTATATATAAAATATGTTATTAGGTTCATAGTTGAATGTTAAAAAAATATATATTCTAACAAACTACCCCAAAAAATAAGTGCTTTTTGCATATTTACTAAACATTTTAATTAACATTAAACTAATAACTTCTTAGGTTTATGAGCAGCATTTTATATGAGGATTTTCACAAAGACAGTGTGCAAACCATCATAGAAGCTGGATAGAGAAAGAGAGATTATGCTCCGGGGGTTGTGCCGTTCATTCCTGTAAGTGCCCCCGAGTTCAGCCCGAGTTCGACCGGACCATGAAAGGCCACATGGGAATGTTTGCAGCTGCCTTCCACCACAATCGAAACGTTGCTTGAAATGGTTTTAGCCATGTTTGGTGACCAGATCTGAATAGACAGGTACTTCCCCACCTTCCTCTTCCATTCAATACCTTCAGCCTCACAACATACCGCTTTTAGGGATGCCATAGTCTCACTGGCTCCAGACGGTTGAGAATAGCTGGGACTCTTAAAAAATAAATTACTTTAACAATCTTCAGTTCTACATTTGTTATGTGTTTGGAGGGGGTACCATTATTAATGAAAGTGGTTCTCGGTATCGTGGAGTAGCCTGACGTATAGCTCCCACCTGGAAAATGTTAGCAATAAGACCGAGACTAGCATACAAATCATAAAAGTTAACCTCTCCGAAGCTCGGCGTACCAGTAAATGCATTAATAGTACACAACCGTTGACTCTGTACAAATCGCAAGTACGCCCTTCTATAAAATTTGGTAGCCACCTATCGTCAGAAGCCACAAAGTATCCGAAAAACCCTTAACTCTGTGCAGAAACGGGCGGTCCGTTTGATAGATTCATCAATCTTAACAAACGGATTGAAATCTTTGGAGCACAGACGTCAACTGGTGGCAATACTGTTCTTGTTCTACCGGCATGTCAATGGAAGATGCTCTGAGAACACGTATTATTGATTCCTCCGGCACCAGTGCATAGTCGGGAAATGCGCGCCCAACATTTGTGCACGGTAAATATTTGTCACATGAGAACGGGTTGCTTCTACGACTCGTTTTTGTGTTCAATAGCTCGGCTGTGGAATGACCTGCCAGCCTCTATGTTTCCTCCCTCCTACGACTTGGGTCTCTTCAAGACCCAGGTTCACTCCTTCCTATCCACACAGCATACCCAACGATTGCATAGGCCTTGAATGAAATTATTTCCCTCAGGGAAAAAAAACCTAGCTGTTACTAGCTAGGGTTGTAATGCAAACACCCTACGATCAGCTACAATTGCCTAAGTCTATTTGGTAGCGAAATATTGCACTCCAGTATGGGCTGGAAGTGCACATGCAAAGAAGATCGACGTGCAACTAAATTCTGTTATACGTACAGTGAGTGGAATAATTAACTCCACCCCACTACAATGGCTCTCTGCCCTGTCGAACATCGCACCGCCCACTGCAAGACAAGAGACAGCAACCCTCAGGGAATACAAAAATACTTTTAACAGAAACTTTCCACTTCAAGATGACCTTAGAAGACCTTTAGAAGGCAGGGAATACTGGTAGGGAGATCAATTTTAAGTTTTACCAATTCATGCATAAAATTTGGAAATTGGTCCTTGATAGGATACTCAAAGAAATTATGGTCCAGAGTGTCCTCTGACCCACAATCACAGTAAGGCGAGCTGACTACATGGAATCTGGCGAGATGACTAAGACAAGAAGTGTGACCTAGTCTCATTCGAGTTATGGAGGAAATATATTTTTTGGCATGCAAGTGTATTTATGAAACCAGGGCTTGACAGGAATAAACGGTTGTATTAATGAGTACTGATGACCTTTTGTCAGAGAAGCTATTTTCCATTCAGAGTACCATTGGAGTTTGTATTTACTTTTTAGAATAGGGAAATAATCTCTAACTGGAACAGGAATACCATTTAACGTTCCGTGAACAGTGGCTTCCTTAGCAATGGAATCGGCTATTTCGTTTCCAGTAATACCTAGGTGTCCTGGAATCCAAGCCAGAACCACTGACGCATTTGATACTGAAATGGAATACAGGAGGTCTCTTATAGAGCAGATTAGGGAATCGCTATTAATTCAGTGGGGATGAACATATTTTTTGTAGTGAGCTAAGCGAATCTGAAAGAATGAGGGCGTTTCTAATATTGTGCGATTTGACAAGATGCAGTGCTTCTACGATAGCTATGCATTCAGCCGAGAAAATGGAGCATTCTTTGGGAAGTTTGTGTGGGAGACTCATCTTCCTGTGTGGAATATACACACTGGCCCCGCAATGGGAATCCTGACTGAGTTTGGAACTATCTGTGAATAATTTTATATAGTTTGGCCAATTGTTTTCAATAATTTTGTTAAATTCTACATTATTTGATTGAGCTGAATTGTTTATATATTTTTTGCTTATTCCTATAAACTGGTGAACCTTGGGATAGAAAGTAAGGCTTTCGTAGGAACATGAGTATAAGGGAAGAGATTCGTTACGATAGATATTGGTGGGTATATCGAGGAAAGAGTTATAGCAGTCATAGAAAAGGGGGGGGATGTTTTTTCCAAAATGGATTTGAAATAACATCATACTTTAAAGATTGAAGTTTAGGAATCAAGGGATGGGATGTTATCGAGCATGTTTTGAAAATATATTTTTCTGCCAAGCATCGCCTTCTTATATGCAAGGGGGGTTCGCAGCATTCTACTTGCATTGAGTTGATTGGGGAAGATTTCATGGCTCCTAGAATAAGACGAAGAGACTTTGACTGGATCTTATCTAATTTATGAAAATTTGAAGAAGATATTAAATCAAACAGGCAAGATCCGTAATCAAGATGACTTCGGATGAGGGCATTGTAAAGAAGTTTTAAAGAGGCTGGGTGGGAATCCCACCACAATCCGGACAGAAATCTAAGTGGATTGATATTGCTTTCACATTTTGTGATAACCTGATGTATATGGGTTTTCCAAGTAAGCTTGGAATCCAAAAACATTCTCAGGAACTTAACTTCCTTAGAGATAAGGATGACTTCATCACCAAATCTCACCTGAATATCTGGGAGCTTTCGAGGACGAGTGAAGATGACAACTTTGCTTTTAGAAGGAGAAAGTTCAAGGCCATTACTATTTAACCACGCCAAGAGTTTTCTAAGAGCGTTGTTGATTGCTGACGCTGCGATGAAAAGATTAGGGGATATTTTGTAGAACGTTAAGTCATCGGCATATTGAAGTATATCGCATATGAAAGGAATAGATTTTTCCAGATCGAAAGTATAAATATTGTACAGGATCGGGCTTAGGACAGACCCTTGCGGGAGTCCTTTGAATATGTGTCTAATGTGGGGAGAGGATCCAGGCCCGTCTACAAAAATAGTTCTCCCGGAGAGCAAATTACTAATGAATTCGACCAATTTGGGTGGGACGCCAATCGCCAATAATTTTTCTTTTAGAATGGGGATAACAACATTGTCATATGCTCCGCAAATGTCTAAAAACACTGCTATGCAATATTCGTTTTTAGAAAGTGCTAATTTAACATCTGTCATAAGATAGGAAAGGTTATCAAGGGTACTTTTACCTTTTCTAAATCCAAACTGCGAAGGGAAAAGGATTTGATTTTTTTCTACGAACCAGTCTAATCTATTCTTAATCATTCTTTCAGCTACTTTGCACAGAGTTGAAGAGAGAGCAATCGGTCTATAGCTTGAACCTAGACTAGGATCTTTGTTACTCTTGCAAATGGGAATGATATTTTGGATTTTCCAGTCTGGGGGAATAATACCAGCATCCAGAAATATATTGATAAGAGAGAGAAAGTAGTAAAGGGAATTGTCATCATTGTGTCTCATGAATATGTTCAGAATTTCATCCCTGCCTGGAGCAGAGTCTTTGAAGTTTTTCGAAGCTCTCTTTAACTCCTCTATGAAAAATGGAGCATCTAACCATGAAGACGAATTTGGGGTAAAAGATGGAATAGGTACTTCATCAAGATTAGGGACATAAGTGGGAGCTATTTTTCTAAGAAAGTCAGAAATCCAAATTGCTGAATTGTGAGATGACTTCGGCAGTGAAAGGGAAGACCTAAATCTGCGAATCATCGACCAAACCTCCCCCGCTGGAGTACCAGGGGATATGTTAGTACAGAAGTTACGCCAGCTGTTTTTTTTTTTTAACGAAATGTACGTTTATTCAGAGCTTAGGCATTCTTGGCTATTAAGTAATTTTCCATTGTCATCTGTTGGCAGTATGTCTTATTGGCCGCTTTCCTTTCTTTCAACACTCGAAGGCATTCCTCATCCCACCAAGGGGGAGGGCGAGCCTTCGTGCCTACAGGAGATGATTTAGGTCTAGCCTTTTCAGCGGATTTAAGAATGGACTCAGACCAAGATTTAAAAGTGGAGGAGCAATTTTCTGAATTAGTGGTAGGAAGGGAGAGGGTAAGAGCCTGAATAGATTCTCTAAATTGGGACCAGTTGGCTTTCTTTGTAATATATTTTGATTTACTTTTAAAGGGGTTAGTATCTAACCGCTGAGCCAGATACAGAATGATGGGATAATGGTCACTGCCGCAGGGGTCTGAGGTAGTTTTTCAGGAAATTAGTGGAGAGATACATGGGGAACAAAGAGATATGTCCACCGCACTAGGTCTTTGTCCAGGGTGACTTAAACTTGTTGGGAATCCATCATTTAGAAGACACAGGTTCAAGGAGTCCATAAGGTCAATAATTTTGTTTCCTGATAAATCCATGGATGAAGAACCGCACAGTGGGGAGTGTGCATTGAAGTCACCCAGAATAACCAAAGGAGAAGATATTTTGCCAAGCATGTGGACCCATAAGGAAAGATCAAATGGGGTAGAAGGGGGAAAGTAGAGGGATATAAATGTAATATTAGAGACAGTAGCTGCCACTAATTGGAAGGATGCATTTATGGGTTTAATGGAAAGAGGGGTGAAGGGTAGGGAGTTTTTGATGAGCAGGGCTGCACCGCCCATCCCATCAATGCGGTCGTCCCGCAGATATTGGAAGCCACTCACCTTGAAGAGTTGAGCAGGCTTAAACCAAGTCTCAGAGATACTAAGCAATCGATACTGAGTGGAAATGCAGAAGGCGGGTGAGGTCATCCTTATTGGAGATGGCGCTTCTGCTATTCCACTGAAGTATTCTAACGTCTTGTGGAGTCATTTTGAGAAAGTGATTTTAATGTGGTAATAATAGAAGCAGCATTGAACGGTAAATTGATTTTTGAAGAAATTAGGTCAATTAAAAGCATAATAAGGGTTTGAATAAATGATGAATTCTCTTGGGAGAGTTTTTCAGAAAGGAAGAGAGAGTTCGTTGAGGATGGAGTAGAATTGTTTGCACAACCATTTACGGCAGTTGAAAGTGATGACCCATTGGGATTTAAAAGGAGTAAATTGTGTTGTTGTTGATCATATCCAGAAGCCGGTTTAGGGGTGGGGTTTTTGTATGAGAATTTAGTTTAGCGAGAAGAAATCGTTGTTGAGGATTGGAGAGAGTTGGATGTAGGATCGCTGGATAAACCCTTAGCAAATGATTTTTTGACGGAAAAGGAATAATTTAGAAGCCTGCAGAAATGATAAGTTCTGAGAAGACATCGAAATTTTAATATTTTTTTGGCGGGATTGTTCTGGGCAAGAAGAGTTGATGGCTGTATGAGAGCCTAAACAGATGAAACATTTGGGTTGGGCTGAAGAACGGCATTGGTCAGCTGTGTGGCTTTCCCCACATTTGAAACATCTGGGCGGAGATCTGCATGCAGCTTTGGCGTGACCAAAACGGCAGCAATTAAAACATTGTGTGGTGGGATAAGTGTAAATTTCAACCGGTAATGAATTAAAAAATAAATATATGTGCGAGGGAAGAGAGTGCCCTTCAAAGGTGATCACGACAGATTGGGGGGGGGGGGGGTTTCCAGGAAATTGTGCCCTCAGAAGAGTCCTTGTAATTTAGTCTTCTGGCTTTTATGGGATTGCCGATATGTTGAGGGGTTGTAAGGGCGGATAAAATTTCTGGGATGGAAAGATCGGTCGAGATACCTCTGACCAAGCCCATACGGGTTACATTAAAAGTAGGAATGTATGCCTCGAATTTTGAATTTGATGAAATGTTAATATTTTTAATAAATGAATTGGCGGCTGACCCTGTAAGGAATTCAACAGAGATTCGAAAACGACCTTCGGCTTTTACACCTCCAGGCTTGATGGAAAGAATTTTTGTGTTCGTTAGAAATTTACCAAATTCAAGAGGATGAATAGTTTTTCCTTGCTCGGTTTTTTGGGCGTACACAATATATAGGCCACGGGAATGAACAGAGTAGAAATTAGTTGGAGGAGATGCTGTAAGTGCTGCTGGGGCTGGGGTCTGCGAAGTTGAAGGAGAGTTGGATATATTTGGAGATGCACTAAACTTTCTTTTTTTGTAGGACTTTATTATGACAGATTCACTGTCTGAAATTTCTAAAGTATTATCTGGAAGGTCAGGAGACGGATCTGGAGGCTTTCTGGGGAGTACTGAATGGACCTTTTCAGGAATATCCTCTATTCTTTACAAATACAAAAGAAAAAGAAAAAAAATGGAACTAGTGACGATAGGTAGAAAAGTGTATAAATATCTGATAATCAGCTGCAAAAATTGGCTCCTGGATGATCAGAGGGGAGAAGAATCCTCAAGGATCAATACACAACACTTTTCTTTAGGCAGATAATAGAAAATAATTGGTTTTTGGGTCGGGGGTTCAAATAAACTATATTTTATTTAATCATTGAAGAAGATAATATTTACACATCCCAAATGAACCACGAAACCGAAAAAACAACAGAAATTAAAAAGATTTCAGTCGCATCTGGGACTCGAACCCAGGACCTCTACCTAATATTATCTTCTTCAATGATTACATATTGCATTCAGGTTTACAAACTTCAATAGTTATAAAAAAAAATATATATATATATATATATATATATATATATATATGTGTATATTGTATATTTTATTTGATTAATTTGTATTATTTCACAATTTATTAATTAAAAATAATATATATCATATTTGCGACATGTTCCAGAGTGGTAAATACTTTCAGTATCGCCCTGGTGAAAGACCACTATTCGGAATAGGAACGTAGCTTGAAATGTATTTTTCCGTGTTTGGTGACCAGATCTGAATAGCCAGGTACTTTCCTACCTTCCTCTCCCTCATCTTCATCCACTCCCCAAAACCTTCAGCCTCACAATAAACCCCAATTGGTGATGCCAAAGTCTCACTGGCTCCAGGTGGTTGGGAGCAGTTGTGCGGTACTAACATAAAAAAATAACACATTGAAACATTAGCCTATGGCACCATCAGCAGAGGATGAACTATTCACGGGCCTGATTCCGGTTCTTTTTAGGGTTAGACTTTTTGCTTACCGCGATTCCAATTCTATGTTAATGACAATGCATTTAGGAGTTTGTGGTTTATTTACAATAGTATTATTGGAAATTATGAGACAAGTGCATCATAAATGCTTAACACGTGTTGTTTATTATCACTTACTTTAGTAGTGTAGTGGATTATAATTTTTCGAATTTAAATAATTTTTATCTGACATTTCCGGCTTTTGGCAAAGCTACAAATGTCGCAATTTCGTTTGAGTTTATTTAGTAGCATTATTATAAGAAAAATAACTAACTAATAATATTTAAAGTCAATACTTATGATACTACACAAATATCAATAGTTTTAATGAATGTCATTCGCTGCATGACACCAACTCCTGTCATTCGAGAACCAGAGGCGCAGTTACCAAAAAGTCTAATAATTTATTTTTAAGGATAATTTCTTATCTTTTTAGAGAACCGCAATTGGGCACCAGGTCCAGTGAGAGTGTACCTGAGAATAATAAAGATTCCAACAGGCGAGAAGTATGCATTATCAAGGTAAACGTGAAACGGCGGTCAATGTGACAAATGATAAATGAGACACCCCAGATCCCGGTAAAAACACTTTTTTGATAACGTAATAAATTGTAAATAAATAATGTGGATTTTCTATCTTTAACTTACTGTCAAATTAAGTATTATATTGTGCCTCGTTTGCTAGTCGAAAAAAATAACTAATCATTTATTTTGTGACATTATAATGAATAAAGAAAAATAAATAAAATTGCAGAGGGCCTAACAGAACTCAGAAACATTTTTTATTATTGTTATTTTGAAATTATCAAATGATACATTAAACTCGTGTACGAATCGCCGGTAGCCAGAAATAATAATATATTGCCAAGTCGCATTTCTTGTTAAATAACATCTCTTCACAACATTGCGTTTTTTGCACATTTGGTCGATTAAAATCAGTTCTTCAAAATTGTTTTCAGAGGCATGGATGAAATTACCCTATCGATAATCTAACCGCTCTTCCATTCTTTTCCCGATAAATATTAAAATTTCAAGTTAGTACGGTCTAACTCGAAATCTGGGTTTTCTCCAGGCCGATTAGATTTATTGCTTAATTTATTAAGTCGTTGGTGAATGGAGCTCTTTAGTAAATCAGCTGGTTTTGACGTTTCTTTCTCCGCACTGTTCTTATTTTACTGTTATTTACACTACCTATTTGACTTTGATTTCTTGTGTTACATTCGTACACATTTGCACAATACATTATTATTATTATTGTACAACGATAGAGTTTAGAAAATAGAAAAGTAACAAACTCTAACGCTTTTCTTAATACTTACAATGTAAATCACAAACCCAATCTCATCAACGGTAGGCGGTGTCAGAACTGTCAGTGTCAGATATTTTTCACCGGCACCGGCGACACGCGTAGAGGCAGAAAATAACGATTCATTGAACGTGGAAAAAATAATTGTTTGTTTTCACTGTATTCACACTTATTGGTACTTGAAAATCCGCCAACGAGGCATTGTATTGTTGAACTTTAGTTATCATTTCGCTTGTTGGGCGGCGCTCCTAAAAAACCGGGAGGCACTCGATTATTAAACAATAATCTTATCTACAAGTTGTTATCAGTGGAATATAACAAATATTTTCATACAAACCAGTGTTACGTACGTGGCCGGTGTTTACTTAAAAAGTTGGAGTGCACATTGATTGTCATTACTGTCAGGTCTTTAAGCAAGTAAACATATTCCTCTTTGTTCGTGTTTTGTGTGAATATAAAAAAGGTCTAAGGATTTTTTTGTAAAAAATATTGCAAAGTAAACCAAAATGGCATCAGACAATCTATCTCCAACAGACTCCTTGGATTCTCCATCCTTACATTGTGAGCGCCATCATGTAGACTTGAAAATAGACTCCTTTGGCTTCATGACAGCTGCACCCGGAGATTCGGACAAAGCCAACCTGTCCATCACCAGGTTCACTTGGAAAACAAGGAACAATATGCAAGTTCAAGTGATCACATATGGTGCCACCATTACAAGCATCAAGGTGCCTGACAGACACGGAAATGCCGCCGACGTCGTTTTGGGCTTTGACAGTATGGAAGGATACCAACAAACTAACAATCCTTACTTCGGAGCTACAGTCGGAAGAGTTGCCAACAGGACTGCTGGTGGAGCATTCACCTTGGGAGGGATTAACTATACTCTCAGCAAGAACAGGGCCCCCAATCATCTGCACGGAGGTTTCCGCGGCTTCGATAAGGTCAACTGGGACTACCATGTTGAGGGATCCAAAGTTATTCTAAGTTACCTCTCTAACGACGGAGAAGAAGGATACCCCGGAAGTGTGCTCACCAACCTCACCTACCAAGTCACCGCTGATAACATCATCAAGGTGTACATGGAAAGTATCACCACCAAGCCGACTCCGCTCAATCTGACCAACCACTCCTACTTCAATCTGGCCGGTCACGAATCAGGCCCCAGTGAAATATATGACCACATCATAACCATCAACGCTGACAAATACACTCCAACTACTGAGACTATGATAACTACCGGGCAAATATTGCCTGTGGGAGATACATTGTTCGATCTAAGAGTTCCTAGAGTGCTCTTAGATCTCTTGAAGCAAGTCCCATCAAATGGATATGATTCCAATTTCTGTGTGACGAAAGGAGCAGACCAAAGTGTTGCTTTTGTATCCAGAGTTGTGCACCCTAAGTCTGGAAGGTCTATGGAGATATACAGTGACCAGCCCGGAGTACAGTTCTATACAGCCAACTTCCTTCCCAATCCTTCGACCGAGGGCTACACCCCTCTGTATGGCAAAAGTGGGGCTCCCTACGTAAGGCACGGAGCTTTCTGCTTGGAAACTCAGAACCTGCCCAATGCAGCCAACTTCAAGAACTTCCCCAATTCCATTCTTTATCCAGGAAAAAAATACACCCATAATGTCGAATACAAATTTGCTTCCCAGAATTGAATTTGACGCTTTGAAAAGAGTGCCAATTATTATCACAAATAATAAAGTCATGCTAACTTATTCATTTTAAGCGTATTTGATTTTCCATTGTGTAAAATGCTTTCATTAAATTTCTTATTTCATGTTAATTTTTTGTGTTGATAAATATTTATAAATGTATTTCAATATTTTATTGTTCGCTTCAGCGCACATTATTATTGCACATAATAAATGAATATCACGTTCTATGTGTTTAGTAAATTTATAGTTCCATTGTCATGACAAAAATATGTGTTTTGCACTTTGCCAACAACCTGTCTATGCAAAATAAAATTATATTCATTTCTATATTTGCTTGCGTGTGTTCTTATCTTATGAAATTTTATATTTCTTATTTGTAAAATCAGTGCTGTTTTAAATTTCAGAGCTTCCTTCTTAAGTTAGCTAATCATCAGAACTGCCTGTACATAATGCTAAGCTTGTCATCCAATTTACACAAAATTATTAAATAACTATTAAATATTATTATTATGTGGTGTAGTTAAACTGAAGACTTCTGCTTTAATTTGAATTGATGAAGTGCATTTATTGTTTCAAAATAAATATTGCCAAGTAAATAAAGAGTTTTATGTTATTTAAGAGTTTTATTTCTGAAATAAATTTAAATACAATCCATTCAATCTATTTTTAACACAAAATATTATGATAATCATTTTAAGCTACACAGCAATACATCAATATTTGTGAAGTGTGTGTTTATTTCTACAAAAGTATACTATTACAGTAAGTTGTTTTTAAAAGTTAACAAAAACAGGTCTCATCTCCTTATCTTTTGCAGGTACTGATAAAAGAAAAATATGAATTGCATAATAATTTATAAAAAAAATGTGGTTAGTGCAATCCAAAAGACAAGATTTACAATCATGTAAACACATTGATATACAGTTCACATTAATTTAAACATGGCAGGTATCAAATATTGACCTTAAAATAACGTGTATGTCATAAATTTTTTTATAGCGGATGGGAACCATTTTAATTATTCAAAAATAAACACATTAATATATACTGAAGACTACATAGCAATTGCACGAATTTATAATTATTTTAATGCATTGTAAGATTATTGGATAAGAATTAAAAAATAATTGTTGATAGTTATGGAAACGAAAAATTAAAAAAAAATTCAGGTTTTTTATTTCAAACACAGGATTAAGTTACGATGACTTATATAGCTATGAAATTGCCGATAAATAATATGAATTTTTATCATGTATTATAAGAATATTTTTTCTTAGAAAACACTTGTATTATTTACTTTATAAAGATATGATTAGATTGAATTTGATATTGTGAGGATTTTTGAGAGAATAAAAAAACTCCAATAAATAACTAGTACCATCTAAAAATGCTGACAAAAAGTAAAGACATTCCTAAATAGTATGTATTATTGTCATACCCCGTTGAAAGCAGTGAGTTATTATGTTTTTGTTTTGTTTATTTGATAACCAAAAGTAATTTGAAGAATGCTAGTAAAAACACATCAAAATAATAATTTTTTTTCATAAAAATTTTAATTGCACGTAATTTGAGGTTATTATTGAATTTTCGTAGCTATAATTCTTCAGCATCAGTACATATGTTTTTTCTGTTATCCTTTTCCCTAAATTGATTGCTAAATGAGAAATGAACTATGCACACGATTACACGTGGAATTTAAAAATGTATCCTTAACAAACTGACTGAAGCTTTGTGCAATAAATAATAAGTAAGTACCTATCTACTATCAAGTTGATGCACACACCTTTCTACAGTCTATCCCGTTTGAGGTCTAACACTAATTCATACTAATATTGAAAGCAAGTGGGTATTATACATTTCTTTTCTTTGTTATAGAATGGGAAGATACGGTATCACAAAATGTATATTTTTTACAAATAGGTAAGTATCCTATAATCGATAATTTTTTCCCTTAAAATGATATTCATCTCTGACATAATCCTTTAGAAAAATCACAACTGCTAGGTTACTAGGTACCTATATAATGTAATATAATTTTATTATATAAATGGTTTCTTATGATAATGTTAAAGTATATAGGTTTATTTAATTTGCGACTTGTTTTTTTAAATAATATGAACGTAATACCGCAATCATATTGTTATCTAAACATTGTAATACATATACATATAACAGAATATACACACACAACATAATTTTATGTTGGATATTGTTTAACCTATTAATTATTCTTTGAGTCAATTCTGCTGATACGATAATGATATAGGTATGTTAAATAAAGTAATAATTGAAGATAACGTTTCAGTTGTAGCATAGAATGCATTCCAAAATCAACAATTTATACTCAACATCCTCAATCGTCCATCTTAGAATTGTCTAGGTATATTTTATTATCTATTGTCTCTGAAAAAAGATGGTTATCTGATATTTTATATTATATATAATCAGGAGATATAAAAACATATTTCTGGAGAGAATCGACCCATTGTACCCTGTAGATAGAATTCATGGGTCAAACAAATACATACATTATTTATTTTATCTCACAAATTTTAGTTAGTGAATATTTTGTGAAATATAAATCATATCTTGTATTTAAATGAAAATTGAAATAAGCAGTGGCATAATAGTTAACAGAAATGAAAAGAAATTACTATCACTATTTGTGAAGACATGATTTCTTTGCCTTACAATGACAAACGTTTGTGCGTTACATTATTTTAGTTAAAAATAGAGACGTGATTTTACAAACAAGTGCAAAACTAAGCGTTTACTTTCTAATGATATTACAAAGAACTTTCACAACTCACACGGTGAAATTCATCAAATATGTATTGTCACGGATATGGTTTTTGACCAGCACCTCTATATGTATGTAAATACAATGGTATAATGTCTACTTAAAAGATTAGGTACTACTTTTTTTTTTAAACATAGAAGTCGCTATTTAGCATGAAATTAATATAATTTTTTTAAATAAAAATGTATACATATCATATTGATAAAACATTCCTATTTAGTCAAAACATGCTTTTGTCTGAAGCTCTTTATCATAGTTAACACGCAGTTTGGAAGAATCTGATTAAGTTACAGTACACAAATTCGTGTTTTAAATAAACTAAAAATTATTAAAATATTTCATATTATTATTGTCAGATAGGTATTATTGAATATGATGAAGAAATAATATGAAACCACTTGTAATTAATTTAGATTTCCGAGGCTGTACTGCATTTTGAATGCCGAGATTTCACCCTTTTGGTACGCATTATAGATTTTAAAAGATAGATATATCATACGTATTTTTAATAGATATACATTACCAAACAGCTATATAAAAAAATACACTTACAATATTACTTTTCCTTACGATCAAATTCAATATTTTATAGTACTTACATAGGTACGTTTATTTAAAAATACCAAACACATTTTCATTTAACTCTATAAATATAGGTTCCATGTTATTGTCAGATATAGTTTCAATAGTATTGTCTTAAACACATCAACAGGTAAACTAATATTTATATTTGTTCTAAGCCGCTGTTTGCGGTCAGTTATGCTTTTTAATACCAAGCTTTATAAGACTTCTGGCATTAATGCACAGAGTTATGTCTACCATTTTATGTGATCTTGTTAACATATTCACTACGTCAACTGCAACTTTATTCCTATAACATTAAGTAAAATCTACTTCAATTTTCACATTTAAATCTGATAATATATAAAGTTATTTATGTAATTTATAATTTCATTCGTATTGTCTCTTTACAGAAGGATTAATACTCTTTCTAATTCGGAAAATAATCCACATATGTACAACATTCTCTGTGAAATTATTATTTTAGTATGTAATAGTTACACAACAAATTCTTATGTTAATTCAATAAATTTAACATTACATTTAAGATCCTTAAATAAGTAGTTTGATTGATACATCGCCACATAGACATGTCTATGTATAAAAGCTGGATGCTGCAACATGTATTATGGTCTAATAAAGCCAAATACCAATGCATTTTACTTCGTTCAGTATGAGAACGAAGTTACCATAGTTAAATACATAGTTCAGATTAATCAGCTAATTGAATAGTTATCGTTGAAGAAACCATTCATCAAGTGTTTTGTTGCTGTGAGATCACTTCAGATGACATGTTATTTTACCAAAGTAACTCGTTCCCAACGTGAAGTTTTATCGTTAAAATATTTATCTATTCTGTTATCTAAAAACCAGATTAATGTTAGTTTATCATAGTCATCAATAAATACCACATCTATTTGAATTGTACAAATGTGGAGGAATAATTCCTATTGCACAAACACACTTGTGCATAAAGTATATTACATAGGGCTTTTGTATATAAATATGTAGTCTACGTATCAAATACTCGGGTATAAAAATAAGTCACAAGATTAGAGACTACATTAGGAGTCTTGTTTCTAGAAGTGACAGCTTATCCCAGAGAGTCACAGTTCAGAGACTGCATTAGGAGTCTTGTTTCTAGAAGTGACAGCTTATCCCAGAGTCACAGTTCAGAGACTACTTTAGGAGTCTTGTTTCTAGAAGTGACAGCTTATCCCAGAGAGTCACAGTTCAGAGACTGCATTAGGAGTCTTGTTTCTAGAAGTGACAGCTTATCCCAGAGTCACAGTTCAGAGACTACTTTAGGAGTCTTGTTTCTAGAAGTGACAGCTTATCCCAGAGAGTCACAGTTCAGAGACTGCATTAGGAGTCTTGTTTCTAGAAGTGACA